>JAJOOR010006397.1:0-61281 GCA_036250505.1 Solanum acaule
AATCTCCTTGTTCCATAACTATGTGCCCCCGTAGGTCTTAGCTTAGTGGATCCACTAGATAGCTATTATGTATGTAGGTCCTACCTTGGCAAGTAGTACCCTCTCTTTTCGGTGTGGGAGTAGAACACCGGATTCCTTGTAGCTTACATAGTCTCTGTCGGTTATGGCAATGTCACCCGAAAGTTATGAAATGAACTAAGATAAGAATATGAACTCTAGTCATGAATTCTTGAAGAGTTACTTAGTGTAGGTAGGACTTTGGACCCTACTTATGCATTGCACAAGTGGACTCTAAGGAAGGTTATGATTAGGCTCTTTATGTAATGAAGACTATGGTCTATGTATGTAATATGAAAGCATGTTAAGGTTGACTTTACTTATGTCAAGACATGAAGTATGATTATGCATATGAACTACACTTATGACTTCTTAATGGGTTTGCCTAGTATATGTGGGGGTATGGGACTCCATGTGAATATTGCACAAGTGAGCTTGTGAAGGTGGCTTTCCTATGATATGAACTAAATGGGTTATGACTAATGATGTAGTAAATGAATGAGTCCTTATATGATGTTATGAAGTATGTTGGTCTTATGTCTAAATGAAGATGTTATGACTTGTTGAATATGATGTGCCTAGTCTATGGTGGCTTCTTACGAACACTTGGTGTAAGTAGTATTATGGGATGCTACTTGCACATTGCACTAGTGTGACTTGGGGGTTGTCTTAGGTGATAGTTCCTATGTGAAGACTATGTTTTATGGTGTGCTTATGACTCTATGAATATATGTGGTTGGATTGATGAAGGCTATATGTAAATTCACCTTAGGTAACCTTAAGGTGATACATTGCACTAAGTATTCCCTAAGGGTTGCATGAGGAAAGGAGTTAAGATAAATAGGAAGGTAATGTATTGTATGCATTGAATGTACCTAAAATGTTAAGTGACTCTATGTGCTATTATGAATGGTTTCCATGTGTATGATGATGTATGTGGATTTATGTTGTTCCTATGGAACTAAATGTTCATGAAGTTTATCTAAAAAGGCATGATGCATGGGTTCCAACTAAATATCCTTTTAAAAGCATGTTTTTACATAGTTATCATACTTAGTGCATTCTTGTACTAACACCATTCGTCTTCATCTTTTTACACCAAGTGTAGGTGGTGGTGGCTAAAGAACCTTTCCTAGAATTGATGAGCTTGGCTTACTATTCCCATGTTCGGGTGTGTCCTTAAAGATTCAAGGACCTTCATGTTAAAGAGTTTCCTTAAGTTTAATGTACTAGATAGTAGTTTCTTTGTATTGTAAGGGTTGTGTCCCTCTTGTGTTGTAGTCATGTTTTAAGATGGCTACCTTGAGACGTAGTATTCCGATTTTGTATTAAAGGTTTGAATGAGGTGACTTTTTAAGTCTTGTGTTATATTATGAAAGTTTTAAATTTTCCACTATTTTTCTATGATAAATGCTATGACGAATGCTAAGGGCTTGTATAAGACCTCCGAGAGGTCGAATACGCCGGTAACGACTAGGGGGTGCTCTCGGGTCGTTACACCTAAAATACTTTTGGGGAAACTTTTAAAGCGCGGCCCAAATTTTTTAACCTTTACGTGCGATAATATTGGCAACACTTGTTAAGTGTACTCTTTAATGGTTTAAGCTACATTTTATAAGCATTGTTAAAGTATGATATAATTGGCAACAACTATTAACATATATGGCCACACTTTTAAAGTGTCCTATTTTTATAATTGTAAAAACAACACATTATAAATGTTGCCTTAAAGTTTTCACTAAATTATTATATTCCCTCTAACATTTTTAATTCTCCCTCCCATTCTTATGAGCTAAAAAGATATTTCATAAAACATTAAAATTTGCTTACTCCCCCAAAAAGAAAAGCTCTTCACGCGTTAGCTGAATTGAAGAAATTTTCTCACTTTCTCACAGAACTTCTCACGAAGAACACAATTTTCCCCAAAATCGTTGAAGGTTTATGAGGTAAGCCTTTCTCACAGAACTGAAGAACAGGTATTATTTCACGTTGAAGAGCTGGAGAACTACTAGCTGAAGAACACGATTTCATGATTTTTTTTTTAGGACGCTTCAAAGATGAACACGCCTCACTAAAATGGTTTATCACATTCAAAGGATTTTGTTGGAATAGGGTTTATCAGGTAAGAAATTTTATCTTTGAAAGTCAAAATTTTAGCTTTAGGGTTTTGATATTCTTGTTTCTGGGTGTTTGTGGAAAGCTGATAAATACGTTTCTGCAATTGTTGAATGCATAAGGTTTGATTCTATTGAACTTTTTCCTCCTCAAATTAGTAAAACCCAATTTTTCTAAAACATAGCTTCCTTTGGCCAACCTGGGCAGCTGCTGGTAGGTGTTAAATTGCTATAGAATGTCAAAAGTTATGACTCCATTTAGATAGGAAGTTAGCTATACAATTTGCCTCTCTATATATGTGATTGCACTTGAAGATTTCCAGCTGATTTGTGAGACTTTGAAGGTACTCTAATTCTGATGTTGTTCATTCGTGTTATTGAAACTATATTTTTTAAGTCACTAGCTATGTCGATCCGTTTGCATATATGTTTTTTTTGCTCAATGCAATAGTTGCAGTGTTAGTGCGAGGAATTTAGTTAGTTGTACTCAGACTTGGACTTATTTAACTGGGTAATGAATTAATGTTTTAACACGTGTACTATCATTAACTTGAAGCAAGCCACGTATACCATTTAATATGCAAAAACAAGTAATCGAGTCTCTATGTCCTCTGTTTCAGATCCATCTTTCCCACTCTTCCTCCATGCATAGAATCATCAATTGCTTCAAACTCTTGCAACCATGGTTGCTCTATCAAGGCTTTAAAGCTTAATCAACACTTCTTTTCATCAAGGTGTGATTTTTATCTGTGATTTTGTAAAAAAATAATCTTAAATTTGTTGTTTTTAATTGTGAACTTTGATCTTTTTTTTTTCATGTTTAATCTCACTGTCACACACGATCAGGTTTTTGATGGGCTTATAAATAGCTAATAGCTTAGTATATTGGCTGTTAGTGTGTGGAAAACTGATTAGGTTTTGCAATTTGCTTCAGACCATGAATTTTGATTTTGATTTTTGAGTATTTTACGTTTTAATAGTGATTCTTTCCGAGTTATTTGGTTTTGAATTCTGAAATTAGGAAGATATTTTATTTGGTATTAGATTCTTCAAAAATTGGGATAAAATTTATATGAATAACACAGAAAAGTAAGAACGACAAGCACAAGAAAAGATACAAGTTTGAGTTCACACATGTAGCCTATTTATATTCTTCAACATCTGGTACATAGAAATGTACTCAATTTTACTTTAAAGTTGGAGAAACACTTAAAGAAAAAATTATCGATTAATCCAAACTAAATTGGCACTTGCCCTGTCTCCATAGAAATATTTGTTCTGCACTTTGATTAATGATGTATACTATTTTTCTTCATAAAATACTTGATGTTATTATATTCTTGCTATTTCTCTTTCATTAGTTAAGAAAAAATATGGGACTAGATAGGGCAATTGTAGTACAATTGAGTGGCAGTATGCTGGAAATATAATCTATTGTATTGATAGCGGATAACTTACTGCAAAAGTAAAACCTCACTGATGAGTTTCCTATGTAAACCGTGCAAACGAATTTGGTGATGAGTATTTAAATTCACTCACAAAACTTTAACTTTTAATATTTGAATTCCATTTATTTACTTTCTTTCTTAATTGTGTCTATCCTATTAGTATTACTTATTTTTCCTTTGAAGTATAATCAACATTCTTAAACATTTGTGGAGGATTCAAGGTTTGATTTGGCATAGCACAAGTGCCATGAATCGGTAAGAAAGTTTTATCATCTAATAACACATGATTGTGATAACTTACTCGTGACTTTTAAAACTTATTTGTGAAGTAGATAATGATTTAATGATTGATACTAAAAGATTAAATATTAATATCTTCTTCTAGGAATTCAAATATCCCATCCAAGGTTTGGATGAATTTAGCAAGGTATGGAAAAGAGTATATTGCTAGTGTTGAATCATTTCTAGATTTTGCTTACTCTCATGGAGATCCTCAAGGAGAGGAAATTCAGTGTCCATGTGCAAAATGTTGTAATATTCGTTGGACTCGAAGGAATGTAGTGTATGATCATCTAATATGCTATGGATTTGTTAAAGGTTATACTAGATGGATCAATCATGGGGAATGGGATATCAATTTAAATGTTGACGATGATATGGATTACTCGCGTGATGATATTGATGGGTTGTTGAATGATCAATTTAGAGATGTTGCACAAGTTGAAGGAGTTTATGATGGTCCAAATGAAGATGCCAAGAAATTCTATAACTTAGTTGAAGAGGCAAGACAAAATTATATCTTGCTTTTATAGGATTCTCTAAATTACCATTCACACTTCATTTATATTTGTTGAAGTGTCTACATGGATGGAGCAATGAATCATTCACTTCTCTTTTAGAGTTGTTAAAAGAGGCGATGCCCGAGTTGAACATTCCTCCATCTTACAATAAAACCAAGCCTATGGTTAAGAATCTCGGTCTTGATTATTAGAAAATTGATGCATGTCCCAATGATTGCATGTTGTTTAGCAATGATCATAAGGATGATGAATTTTGTCATACTTGTGGAGCTTCACGATATATTAAATATCCTGAAGTTGATAGTGAGCTTGAGCCTTCAAAAAAATAACATCGAGTTTCAGCAAAGACTTTGAGACACTTTCCATTAATTCCTTGACTCAAAAGGCTATTTATGTGCTCAAAGACGATAGATTCTTTGAGGTGGCATGACAAGGAGCGTTCTAAAGATGGAATTTAAGGCATCCCGCTGATGGTCTAGCATGGAAAGATTTTGATAGGTTGCATCCAGATTTCGCACTCAATTGTCGCAATGTGAGACTCGGCTTGTCAAGTGATTGGTTCAATCCATTTTGAACCATGAGTATATCACATAGCACATGGCCAGTTATGTTGATGGTGTATAATCTTCCCCATTGGATGTGCATTGATACTTATCGTGACCAACAACACTAACCTACAGTACGAGTGTTTGCGATCCTCGATAATATAGTAACCCAACTAAGGTTAGGGTCGTGTCCCAAGGGAGTGGTTTTGAGAATTAACAGAAAAATAAAATTTAGTTCTAACTAGTCATAGCTAAAGACATTAACGAGTAAAAACATATTAAATTAAAGGGGGTAACACAAAAGTGTCAAAAATTGATTCGGGATTTTTGTTACAATTAGTAAAAACAACAAAAAAAACAAGAAAATCAAGTATTGGTGAGAATTCTTGGGGTGTGACCGCAATACAAGTTGAGATAAGTAGTTGGGTACATGCGTTTGAAAGGAAATTTGTAAGATAATAGTGACTAGGCTAAGCTTTAGATGGAAATAAGTTCCCTCTTGGGCAACTTACCCTGTTTCAAATGCTTTCCTCTCGGACACGCATTTGCCACATGAAGACCGGCCTACGCCTTACCCCACTCACTCTCTCGATCTGAGTGTTAGGATATGAGACTAGGGCTCACCCTTTCGGGTTGAACCTCATGTCGACCCACTCCTTAGGCCATCAATCTAGTGGTCTTAGTTTCGCGACCTCCCTCTCGGGTAAGCCGAGAAAACACATGGGTGGCTTTGTATTTGCAACTACAAACCCTATAGGTTAAACCACAACCACTAGGTGAATCACCATTAAACTACATCTAACCTATCAGCAAGCAAGACCCAATAATACTATCAACACATATTTGCTAAATCACACTCCAAGAATGGGGTTTTTAGCCACACATCAAGAAATAACAAAATACACCTAAAACGATAGTGAAATCAAATGGGTATAAGAAATTAAACATTGATTTAAGCAATGGAAGAATAATGGAGAAGACCCATTTCAAACTTGGGGAAAATGAAATCCTTCTTTCTTCAAGTCTCCCAAAAACCCTCTCCAAACTTTAGAGAAAATATCCAAAAAAGTACTATTCTATTCTGGAAATTAAAATAAATGTTCGACTCATTTTGATGCTTATCGTGACCAAAGACACTAACCTACGGTACGAGTGTCTACGATAGTCGATAATAAAGTAACCCAACTAAGGTTGGGATCGTGTCCCAAGGTAGTGGTTTTGAGAATTAATAGAAAAATAAAATTTAGTTCTAACAAGTCGTAGCTAAAGACATTAATGAGTACAAACATACTAAATTAGAGGAGGTGATACAAAAGTGTCAAATATCGATTTGGGGGTTTTGCCACAATTAGTAAATACAACAAAAATAACAAGAAAATCAAGTATGGGTGAGAATTCTTTGGGTGTGACTGCAATACAAGTTGAGATAAGTAGTTGGGTACATGCTTTTGAAAGGAAATTTGTAAGATAATAGTGACTAGGCTAAGCTTTAAAGGGAAATAAGTTCCCTCTCGGGCAACTTACCCCGTTTCAAATGCGTTCCTCTCGAATAGGCATTTGCCGCATGAAGACCAGCCTACGCCTTTCCCCACTCACTCTCTCAAGCTGAGTGTTAGGATATGATACTAGGGTTCACCCTCTCGGGCTGAACCTCATCTCGACCCACTCCTTAGACCTAAGTTGTCTATTCACTAAATCACAAATTAAGAGGATTATAGGTAGTAGGTCAAGTAAGGTCTAGGGTTCATCAAGGTTCTTCAAAAGAAAGGTAAGGCTCCAAGGCTGTTCAAAAGAGTTTCACACACTCACGGGTAGGCCACAAAAGAGGTATATGTCAAATTTGGCTCACACTCTTTAAAGTTACCTAAGATCATTTCAAGATGACACCTTTCTAAATCAATCAGACTAACAAGGCAAATTCTAGGTTTATTCATGCATGGTTCAAAGAAAGCTAATCACACAAGGCATTGACACTTAAGTCAAACAAGACTACACACTTTCGCTAGTGTGCAACGGTCATTACAAGAGGATCAATTCGATAAATGGCTAATCACAATGAGATGCAAAGAGTTCACATATTGTCTATGCAACTTTATTTGGCCTCATCGTAGCTGTACATTCATGTTCGTTCAATTGAGAGCACTATTCAAGTCATCGGTATTGATCAAAATCGAGACTTAAATTGTTGCAAAAGAACAACCTCATTCACTTCACGAGGGGTGGCAAAAATGTGTGAAAAATTCAAAAAAATTTAGAAGGGCGAAAATCATTTCGCAATTAAACCCAAATGAGTACCATAAGCCCAAACAATCGCAAAGCAGTTTTAAAAACACAATTAAAACAGATAACCCAAATGTACAGAAAACACAAATATTCATATCAAGCAAACAAAAGGTGAGCCTCACCCAACCACAAATAAAAAGTATTTTTTCCTCAAATGCAAGTAATAAGAATCTAAAAGTAGATGTAAGCATGATAGAGATGGAGGTAAAGAGGGGATCCTGGCTATGCGGTTGCTCCATCTATCATGGCATCAGTATCCAGAGTGACCACTAGAAGGACCAGCAACATTGGATCCCGCAGCAGAAGACTTTGCTAAAGAAGCTTGCACAACAACATTTATCATGATTTCTTCAGTCTCGGCTATGTCATCCGTTGTAGCTTCCTCAAATATCTCTTCGTCAGTTTCTACCTCTGGCTCAGGATCAACTATATGCTCCATTCCATATTCATGTCATGCGGCAATCTGAGGCATTTCGGGAACATCTGGAACTTCCACTGTTCCAAACATCATGGATATATTAGTGGACTTTAGGTAGTCCACATCTTTCTTCAGCTCTGCATTGGTGGCCTTTACGGTTGTTACTTCCTCTGTGGATCCTTGATCGTGCTCACACACTAACATTCTGGCCACTAAAGCATCAATAGTAGTACTCAGTGGTCTCACAGCATTGTCGAGGGCAACCTAAATCATGCCTCAAATGGAGCTTTCTATGTTGGCAATCCGACAATTAGCAGTTTGGGCAAGTTGTCCCATTCGGATCAAGGATGCTTGAGTGATCGATTCACGTAGGGCAATAACAGCTGAAGGACGAGGGGCCAGAGTAGGCAAAGATGCCTCTGCAGGTATAGATCTAGTGGCCACAACTTCCTTTTATTTCTTTTCTGCCTGGTTCTTAAGATATTCGGCTTCAATCTTACAGATACTGGTGGAGGCGGTGGCAGCAATTCCCCATCCTTCATTGCATCTCCAGGCACCCGAGCTCTTTTGTATAATTTAGTGATTAATACCAGGAAAGGGAGAGATGTCACTCCCTGCTTTGCACGTATATGGATTTCAGAGGAAATGATCTTCCTGAGATTTATCCTAGTTTTCTCCATGATGCAACCAAGACAAGCTGCCTTAGCATGGTGAAGAATTGATTCATTCTGTGATGACATAACTGTGCTGCTGATGAATCCGAACCAGTATCGTGCAGCTATGTTCAAATTTTTCTTCTCAATTGGAACTCCTTCTGCTAACCATGTCAGAGCATTATTATATGAGATTAGCGGAGCTAAGCACTTTTTCATTGCATCGAGCTTCTGTGTCCTGATCAAGTGCTGACAGTGATCATTAATCTTATCGGACATTCCCAAAGCTATGTTGATAGTCTCACTGTCACAGACTACCTTCCTTCCTCTGACAACCACATGGTCAAATGCTTTAAAAGATGATACTAGCCTTTTCCGTTGAGGTACTAATGCATTGAATGCATTGTAGAACTCTCTAACCCAGCTTAGTATGTAAGAGCCGCGATGTTTTGTGAAGATTTGAAATTTGTGGTATTTCAGGCACTCCATCACTTCTGGATACCTATCAATAACACCATCAATGGAAAGTCGTTTCTCCTTAATGATTGTTCTCAAACCATCCACCTTTGATCTATTCATTGATCCATGTTTGGGACCTTATACTGGATGTGCCAACACTAATGCTTGCCCCGGAGCTGGAGGATTTGGAGTTGTGGATTGACTATCTCTGATCCGATATGGATCATGTATCCTTTTGGATAGTAACTCAACCCTCATTGCCTCTGTCTGGTAATCTTCGTCAGACTCTGCACCCTGACTGTTATATGAGGGTGGCTCGGTGGTATAGAATCATGTGATGTCAGAGCTTGCGTCGGATAATTCGAGGGCTTTGCCCTTCCCCTTGCTTTTTGAAGTTGTGGTAGCCTTGCCCCTGGGTGGAGGTGTATTTTCTCTGATCACGATTTATTTCTCCCTCTCTCTAGTCGGTTGTTTGGCCATATCTACAAAATGTTAAAGAGAATAGTGAGTAATTACATTTTAGTTCAAAATTTCACACAGATTCGCCGATCTAATCAGCGAATCGCCAAACTTCTTTGGCGATCATAAATATGTCTGCCTAAAGTTACAGAGCTCTCCGCACTTAAGATAAGAATTTAAAGGTGATTTAGGTCTAGTAGGCGAACCGCTGAGTGATTTGGCGTGCAAAACTCAGCTCATCGACTGACTTATCGTGCCTGAGATTCAACTCACTTTTCAAAATCGATCGCACAAACTTCAAAATCAAAATTAAACCTTGCATTAATGAAATTCAGCCCAGACCCATAGCACCCATTCATGGTCAGCACCCATTATGCCTAGTTTTTAACATTTAGTTTCAAGGTAAGCAGAGTGAAAATGGAATTCGAACAGTAAAAACAACTAGGCCCCAATTTACAAATCAGAAGTAGGCATTCGAAAATTTCTACTCATATCAGAGAGATCTAACAAGCATTAATGGATACCTAGATTACAGATTAGGTTGAACTTTTCAAAAGTGAACGGGGGTTTTCCAGAAACTAACCTTTTTGCTAAGTAAACAAAATTGTAATGCTAGTTGGCAGCGAAAATCCGAGTTCCAAGCTCTAATCTGTGACTAAAGTACTACTTTAAGGTAATAGAATGTAACTTATTACCTTGGTGTGAAGTTATGGAGTTTGAAAGTGAGAAAGAGTGAAGAAGTGTGACTGTTGGCAATATATGTTGTTTGATTTGTGTCCAGTAGCGATGTTAGCAGCACTCGCCAACCCACTCGACGATTCACCAAGAGGCCGTTTATCCCAACCTTTCTTCAAAATCTTCAACTTTCAAGGGGTGAATTCGACTATCTACATCGAAATAGCCAAACCTATTAGCGATGCGCTGAGTTGCATTTTGAGTTCGTCGAGTTTCACTAGATCTGTACAGCTCTTGTATTGGGCCAAACAGCGGATCCAGTCAGGCTCGCAGACTTGTTTGGCGACTCGCGAAATGGACTTTCTGCTCGCTAACCTGAAACTCTCCACACTTTCCTCGTTTTAACATGCATCACAACACACTATTATTCATAAAAGTAAAATCCTAAACATTTAAGACCTTGGGTTGCCTCCCAAGAAGCACCTTATTTACCATCGTGGCACGACACAAATCTTTGCTCAAGTTTTGTTGTTGGGGTTGGCCAGGTCCTCATTAGGCCACCTCCTATTTATCTGCGGATGGAGTTGAGGCAACGCATGAATCATTAGGCCCTCGAGCAGTTGGACAGCTTTAGAATGAAACCAAATAATTCGTTTCATTCCTTCAATGCCTTCTTTCAATCCCTCCAGCTCTTGTTGAGAGCATTCCCTCGATGCGTTTGATCTCCTTGTTCCCATTGTTTCTTCTAAAATGAGGGGGAATGTATTTATCCTTCCTTTTGCAATGAGCTTCGACCTTCACCATATTTCTTTTTAACTCATCCGTTTGAGTCATTAGTGTGGTCATCAAGAGATCCTTTTCAACCTCTTGGCTCATTTTAACCATATTGTCAAGCAGTTGGACTATTATTATATATGCTTGTTTTAATGTCCCGCCAGGAATGAGTTGGTCAACCAACATCTTGCTTCTGGGGCCAAGACTTCGGTAGAAGCAATCAAGGAGGATCGTACCGGGAATTTCATTAGTGGGGCATTGAGTTAGCTGTTCATTCAATCTTGCCCATGTCTTATGGATCCGCTCATCCTCCAATTGCTTGAAGGTTAGGATACGATCCTGATAAATCATTATCTCTAATGGAGAAACTTCATTAACTCCCGATTATTTCTCACTTTCCCTTGTTTAGATTCCGACAAATCACAAAACAAAACAAAGAATTAATTTAGTGAACTACAACTAAGAAGAACAAAACTTCTACTAATTTAAAAATTCTCAAATAACACCACTCCCCGGCAGTGACACCATTTTGATGATTATTGTGACCAACAACACTAACCTACGGTACAAGTGTATATGATCGTCGATAATATAGTAACCCAACTAAGGTTGGGGTCGTGTCCAAGGGAGTGGTTTTGAGAATTAATAGACAAATAAAATTTAGTTCTAACTAATCGTAGATAAAGACATTAACGAGTAAAAACATAGTAAATTAAAGGGGGTGACAAAAAAGTGTTAAATATCGATTTGGGGGTCTTCTCACAATTAGTAAAAACAACAAAAAACAACAAGAAAATCAAGTATGGGTGAGAATTCTTGGGGTGTGACCGCAATACAAGTTGAGATAAATAGTTGGGTACATGCTTTTTAAAGGAAATTTGTAAGATAATAATGACTAGGCTAAGCTTTAAATGGAAATAAGTCCCCTCTCGGGCAACTTACCCCATTTCAAATGTGTTCCTCTCAGACTCCCATTTGCCGCATGAAGACCAACCTACGTCTTACCCCACTCACTCTCTCGAGCTGAGTGTTAGGATATGAGACTAGGGCTCACCCTTTCGGGCTGAACCTCATGTCGACCCATTCCAAAGGCCATCAGTTTAGTAGTCTTGGTTTCGCGACCTCCCTCTCGGGCAAGCAGAAATCACATGGGTGGCTTTGTATTTGCAACTACAACCCTTTTAGGTTAAACCAAAACCACTAGGTGAAATCACCATTAAACTACATCTAACCTATCAGCAAGCAAGATCCAGCAATAATATCAACACATATTTGCTATATCACACCCCAAGAATGGGGATTTTTAGCCAAACATCGAGAAATAACAAAATACACCTAAAATGATAGTGAAATCAAATGGGTATAAGAAAGTAAACCTTGATTTAAGCAAAGGAAGAAGAATGGAGAAGACCCACTGCCAACTTGGGGAAGATGAAATCTTTCTTTCTTCAAGTCTCCCAAAAACCCTCTCCAAACTTGAGAGAACATATAAAAAAAAATACTTTTCTAATCTGGAAATTAAAATAATTGTTCGACTCTTCTAAAATTAATAACAAGTTTAGTATTTATAGACTTCAGAAAATAGCACTGGCGGATCTTTCGGCGAAGTTAGTCGATGTCGCTGAATGACTCAGCGACTCGCCCTTCTTTTGTTTCATTGCCGTTTCATGCTTCCCTTCAGCATCTTACGTTTTGGACCATTGGACAGTATCATACTGCTTCACGAAAATATTTGGTGAATCGTTGACTGCTCCTTTTATCGCCTTTTTGATCCTTCTCTTTCAGGGCATCGCGCACTGGAACAAAGGGCGAAATGAATCCCTTAGGCTTCAACTTCTTCGTTCTTTTCAGCCTTTTTGTTCCTTTTTTGCGCCTAAGTGTCCATGCTTTCACTAAAACTTCAAATACCTTAAATTTTAGAGTTTTCATCAGATATTTAGACAAAATAAGCATTCGAGGACACTATTCTTATTAAAATAAAGCCCTAAATATGCCCAATTTGTGGACTCATCATGCATGAAATCTGAATATTCTATACTTTCTTTACTTATACCTAGGTCGCGATCACCTGGAAATGACATTGATATTTACTTACAACCATTGATAGATGAGTTAAAATTATTATGGGATTCTGGGGTTGAAACATATGATGCTTCAAGAAATCAAACTTTTCAAATGCGGGCAGCTCTTATGTGGACAATCAATGACTTTCCTGCATATGCTATGTTATTTGGTTGGAGTACAAAAGGGAAGTTTGCTTGCCCTTGTTGTAACTATGGCATTAATTCTCTCTATCTTAAACATATTCGGAAAATGTGTTATATGGATCATCGTATTTCTCTACCCATGGATCATCCATGGGGATCTAACAAAAGAAGTTTCAATGGAAAAATTGAATTAAGGCCACCTCCACCTCTCTTAAAGGGAACGGATGTGCTTAATAGCTTACATGATTTTAAAAATGTGTTTGGAAAGAAGAGAAAGAGATCAAATGATGGCCCATGGAAAAAAACGTCAATCTTTTTTGAATTACCCTATTGGCAGCACAACTTGTTACGCCACAACCTTGATGTAATCTACATAGAGAAGGACATAGTTGATAGCATACTTGGAACTCTTTTGGATATTTCTGGCAAAAGAAAGGATCATGTAAAAGCCCGGTATGATTTGAAAGATATTGGAATCAGAAAGAACCTTCATCCAAAAGATACAGAAGATAGTAAGAGAACAAAGTTTGCAAAAGCGTGATTCTCAATGACAAATGGAGAGAAACCAATTTTTGGTGGAGTTTTAAAGAAAGACAAGCTACCTGATGGTAGTGCCTATAATATATCTAGGTGTGTGAACTTGGATGAAAGAAAATTGTCTAATTATAAAACCCATGATGCTCATTTCATGTTACATTACTTGCTTCCAATACCAATTTAAAGCATTCTTCCTGATCATGTGGCTATTCCTTTGATTCGTCTTAGTTCCTTTTTCCGTCTTTGTGTCAAAAAGTAATCACATTGGAGGAACTGGATTGCTTAGAAGTAGAGATCATAGAAACAATAAATCAGTTGGGGCGAATTTTTCCTCCTACATTTTTTTATATAATGATTCATTTGCCTATTCATTTGGCGAATGAAGTGAGATTAGAAGGTCCAGTTCAAAATCGATGGATGTATTCCACTGAAAGATAAATGGGTACATTCAAATCATACATCCGCAATAGACGTTATCCAGAAGGTTGCATAATAGAGACACGAGTGGGAATAGATTGTATTAATTTATTCTCCAAATATCTACATGGGGGTGTGCATACCAGATTTAACAGAAGAACCCGAAATAATGATGAATGTAACCCAAGTGATGCAAAAACTGTGAGTTTGATTCCTAACAAAGGAGTTCCTTTAGGAGCAAAGAAAACTGATCCATTCATTTTAGATAACAAGTCACTAAGTTAGGCACATGCATACTTATTGGGAAATTGTGACGAGGTTCAAGAATATATTAGGTACCTTAATTTGAATATAGAATTTTTTTTGTATAATTAGTTTTAACTTATTTTGTTTATTGTTTTTTTTAAAAAAGTACATGTTGTGTAGAGAGCATGAGCAAGAGGTTAATATTCAACCACGAAAATCTAAATTGAGCAAGGCCAAGAATCATTGTCAAAACTTCTCTCAATGGTTTGAAACTCGTGCTTTGCAAAAGGATGTGCCTGATTTGATAAAACAATTGTCTAGAGAGCGAAATTCTATTGCAAAAAGATATTATGGGTATCTCATCAATGGATATAGATTCCATGTTAGGCAGCATGATGCAAGGCGTAAAACACAAAATAATGGTGTTACACTAGTTGTCTCAACTACAAGCTTTGCAAGCTCAAAGGATAAAAATCCAATTGCTGCAGATTTGACTCATTATGGAACAATAGTTGATAATGTTGAGTTAGATTATTACGGTTATTTTAAGGTTGTTCTATTTAAGTGCAATTGGTATGAGGTTGAAAATGATACTTATGGACTTACTTATGTCTATTTTAACAAGAGATGCTCTCAAGAAGAGCCTTTTGTGCTTGGATCTCAAGTACACCAATGCTTCTATGTACAAGATCCATATAATCAAGATAGACATTATGTTATGAAGACTATTCCGAGAGACTTGTTTAACATGGGTGATCAAGTTGATCCTAATCTCCCACAAAGTTATGAAAACGAGCCATCTGATCATTTGATGGGACCATTTATACCAAAAGATAATGGTGAAGTACTCTTAACAAGGACAGATGTACCAAAAAAAATTATTGATGTGCCTTCAGAGGAATTTGTTACTCAACAACTTGTAGTTGAGTATGAAGAGGAGTTTGAAGATGAGTCTACAGATTAGTTTGGAGACGAGTCTGAAAATGAGTATGAAGATGAGTCTAAAAATTAGTATGAAGATAAGCTTGAAGATGAGTCTGAAGAAGAGAATTTGAAGATGATGCACCATGAGTTTCATTATTTTTGTGATGAGCATATAGTGCTCACTTACTATTTTTGTTATTTTTTTGGTACAAACACATTAAGATATCTAATATGTGCGATTGAATATTAGATCACTACAATGTTTAAGTATTTTGTTGGCATTTTTCATGCGCCTAATTGTTGTTTGGTTAAGTAATTTATGTTGGCTTCTTATGTGATTATTATTTTAATGAGGAACCTATACTTCTAGATGAATATTCTTTTATTTGGTTGTTTGTTGGCACAAACTTATATGACCTCTGCACTATTATTGATACAATTATCAAACTGCATTATGACCTATAAATATTAATTGTTGTTGTTATTTATATATTTATTTGTTTCATATTATTATCATGCAGTGGACATTAGAAGCAGAACAGTGAACTCTGCAGTTTGAAGTCGCTCCTAGTTTCGTCGTTGTCCCGAGTTCGCCGCTCTAAGAGAGGTACAACTCTTTACCTTTAATTTTTTCTTGTTTGTTTCAGACCAAGAGTGTTATGCGTTTTATTGACTGATATAGTGAGCTTAATAGCTTACATCATGATTGAATGAGTTCGTGCTGTAGCTACCTTAGAATTGAATTTTTTTTCTGTAGTTCAACTACTGTTTATCCCTACCCTCTCTCTATATTTGAAGTTGTGAAAAAATGCTAAAAATCCCTCTATATTTTTTGTTGTATGATTTAGCTTCTAAAGTTGATAGTTTTTCCATGTGCTTATGCATAGCTCCATTGGATTAGACCTACACAGTACTTAGCTCTGGTAGAGGCGAAGTACTTATTTCCCCCTTCCTTGTGACTAATAGTACCAAAAACCATGTTACTGATTATTGGAGCCGAGTGTCAGAACTGTTTTTTCCTCATTGTCCTTCTGAAATATAGACTGGTCATAATGAAGTACAATTACTGCCTAAGTCAAAAGTTGTGTTAGATTAATTATTTTTGGACTCTTCATTAGAGACCGGTCATAAAAAAGTAGTTGTTGCCTAATGAAATAGAGATTGGTCATAATGAAGTAGATGTTGCAATCTGCTTAATATAGTGCTGGAAATTCTGGAAAGAGTGGAGCTCTTGTATAATTGCATGCACTCAGAAAATTCTTGCCAGGAAAATTTATTATTTTGTAGGTTTACTTACTACAGGAAAGAAATCAATGAGATTAAAGCAAAGAAAAAAGAATGAATCAATTAGCAATACTAAAGAAAAAGGGTTCGAATCCAAACAAAGCTCAAAGTCCACTGAAGAATCTGGACGCTGATATGCAATACCGATCAAGTGCTGAATTGGTCAACATATTTAGGATTAAGAGATACCATGTTGCAGACGAACCCAATCATAAAGCTAATAAAGAGCATGCACCAACAACGCATAAAAGAAAGAATTCTGAGGATTTCATTCCACAACAAGGAAAGAGTAAATTGTTTGGGCGCAAATCAGTGATTCAATCATCTTCTAGGGAAGAACTTAGTACTTCACATATGATTGCATAGAAAGGACAGAATAAGCCGAGGTTATTTCAATCTGGAGAGTCCATTCAACAGAAAAGAATTAAACTTCCTATGCACAACTTCAGGTTCCAAATGTCGTCAAAGGAAGGTATTATTGCTTCTGTACATGTGACTGGAACAACACTAGGTAATGGAGAGGAACAACATGATATTCAGGATCTACTAAGCTTCAAATAGGTGAACCGAAAGTTGGTCCTATCGGCCACTAGTGTTGATCAGTTTCTGAAAAAACAACAGATACACAAAGAACATGATATTGATCATGATCTACCAAACAAAAAAGAGGTAAAGAAGAAGTCAGTCATACCAGCTACTAGTCTGGATTAGTTTCAGAAACAACAAGGGATAGTCATAGGTGATGAAAGAAAATAGGTTAACCATATAGTAGCTGATGTCGAGTATATGCCTGCTCCTTTTATTCATGAACATACTAAAGGATTGGATGATCTTGAGGGTCAAGAAGAAATCTGCGAGGATAAGTGTGCTATAGGCGAGGAAGTTGACATTGATTGTAGAACAAAAGGTATGTCTTAAATCATGTAAGATTTATTATTCATTATAAAAGAAATTTCTTATTTCCTTGTTGTTGCATCAATCTAGGGATATCGAAGCAGTAAACAGTTCGAGGACAAACAACATGTAACAATATTCATGCAAGAAATTTGGAAGAAAGGGAGGAGGTGACATTTGATAAAGGAAAAGTAGTGGGACCAACCAATAAGATAGAGTCGAAATTAACCAATTTTATCGGAATAATTGCAAGGAATCCTAGATTCATCAACTTGATGTACACTAGCTGGCATGTGGTGCCAAAAGATATTAAAAAGCGCATGTGGGAATATATCAATGTAAGAACAATCAATTTTGAGATTGCATATTTTATTTTTATTTTTTTACTAATGAAGTTAAATATATTTTATTTTGCATATTCCAATTTCCTAATTCCAGTAGAAGGAAAGAAGTGGGTGGTGACTAGTCTTCGTGATGCTTGGAGGCGACACAAACAAAAAATGAAAGAGCGATTTTTAATAAAAATAGTACTGTTGAGGGTATGCTAGCGAAACGTCCTGATGACATTCCAGAAGGTCAATTCCGCCAGTTGATCGAGTATTGGAAACACCCAACTATTCAAGTAAAGCTAAAATAGTGTCTTTCTACTCTTTGACATATTTTGCATCATATCTATTCTTTTCTTTTTGATTTATCAATTCAAACATCTCTTTTTATTTAATTATAGGCCATATCTCAGGTGAATTCTCAAAATAGGAAAAAACAACAGTGGAGGCATCAAATGGGACCAATTAATTTTGCAAGAGTACGCGTGGCATTGGTAATACTTAGCAGACATATGAATTTAATTTTTCATACTTTATTAGAACATGTTGATTTTTTTAAATTTATTTTGATATAATATGTAGCGATCAACAAAAGAAAACAACGAGGAACCATTACAGTCTGAAATGTTTATTGCAACTCGTACAAAGACGGGAAAGGAAATTCAGGCCGATACCAAAGTTGCAATAGTAATTTTTTTAAAGAGGATTAGTGGTGAATTTGATTCCAACTTAAAATTTATATATTATGGAGAGTGTGACTGCATTGAATTTTATTAAGTATGTCGTCTTCTTCTTCTTCTTGTGCAAGTACAAGGAGACATTAAATATATATTATTTTCAATTCTTTATTGGGAAAAGTTGTTAGATTTTTTTAGTTCTTGATCGCTATCGCAGGAACAATTTTCTCGAAAGGAAGGTAAATTAAAGTTAACAAATCAATCATAATCTCCTTTTAGCCGTAAAGTAAATAATTCTTACAGTTAACTATGAATATCAATTTTATACAACAGGCTAAACTTCAAAATCATCCAAATTCCGGGGAAACATCTGATGATGCCTTTAGGGTAGTGTTTGGAAAGGAGCAACATGGCCGACTTAGGTGCTATGGCAGATCAGTGACAACAAGTTCTCTGAAAGAAGATGAGGAAACTAACAAGCTAAAACAAAAGCATTCTAATGAAATTAGTTCTCTAAAGGAAGAAATGAATGAAATGAGAGAAGAAATGCGACATTTTTTTAGTCGGTTGCTGCAAAACAACCCAAGATGGAATATTCAAGATATACCAGGGGTTGTTGGATCTAACCTTGTTTCACCTGTTGATGCAAGTAGCGCACAAGCTGTAAGAGGCTAAAATATTCTACATTCTTCAGGTTCAACTCATGATTCGGTTCTTCAACAGGTATTTTGCGTGGTTCCTTCGATTCTATGCTTGTCTTGGTGTCTTCAGTAGTGTGTCTTGGTTTTGTTGGAGTTGAGTTTCCTCTTTATCCATGCTTTGTTTGGTGCGACTGTTATCCTGATTTACAGGACCCCTCTTTGGAGTAGAGTGTATTGATCTTGTGTGATTGCGACTGCTACCTATTTTGGTGTCTACCGTAGAGTGTATTGATCTTGTATGATTGTGTCTCTGTTTTGAGAGAATTAGTTGTGTCATCTTCCTCTTTTTCTACCTTGATTGCAGCTTGATTGTTGGTACCCTGCCCCATAGGGGAAGTAAAAGCAAAAATGATATCTCCTTTGAACTTAGATAGATTAAAGCTTCATCAGAAAGTTCCATGCTACACCAAAAGTAAAACAAAGTTGAATTGTTGCAGTTGAATTGTTGAGTTCTAAGATCGATTAAAGTAGAATTCTAGGAGCTCTAAATTGCTTTTGTAACTCTGTTGCATCTGAATTCATTTTCTTGTTGAATTGTTGGGCATCTATATTGATCTTTTAAACACATCCACTTTCATGAAATCTGAATAATGTTCTAGCTACTGGGAGGAATCTGGAATCAAAAATCATATGTAATATGCAATAATTTGTAATTTGTAATTTGCAATATGCAATCTGGAATTGTAATATGTAATCTGCAATAATCTGGAATTTGGAATTTGGAACGGTAATCTGTAATCTATAATAATATGAAATTTGGAACTGTAATCTGTAATCTACAATAATTTGTAATATGTAATCTACAATCTGTAAGCTGGAATCTGAAATATTGAACTATAATCTGCATTCTGCAATTTGGAATCTAAAACCTGCAATCTGGAACTCATGTTGTAATCTACAATAATATGGAATCTGGAACTGTAATTTAGAACTTAAAAAATCTGCAATTTGCAATGTGGAGCTGTTGTAATCTGGAATCTGGAACTTCTTGCCTCTTCTATAATGTATTGTTGCAATCTCATTTGTTGTACATTTTAAATGTGTTGGGAAATGGAGGTGAACAAATTTGAATGATCGCCACAAGTCAATTCCATCTCATAGAAGTTGATGATGAAGAGTTTTTGAACTATTGTAAAAGTTTGAATACATTATGTTTGATTTTGTGAAATATATTCATTGCTAGAATATATTGAACTATTGTAAGAGTACTTTTTGAACTATTGTGTTCACATATTTAGAATATTGCTTTATAAGTATGTGTATGTACACAAGCATACTATCTTTTGAAGTTTAATGCAAATCTATATATTTGAATTACTTATTAGTCAATTTAATGCTTGAGATTATTTATTTCAAAACAATATTGGTGTTTTTTAATTACAGATTGTGGCATATAAATATTTTGTGGTCAAAATAATATTACCACACTTAAAAGTGTACCCATAGGACTGTAAATTGTGCTATGCACATGGGCAAGGACTACACTTGAAAGTGTTGTTATACATAGGATAGAAAGGGCAACACTTTAAAATCGTTGGCAATAAGGAAGCAAAGGCCACGCTTAAAAGTGTAGTTGTATGAGATAGAAATGTTGCTATACTAGGTAATGGAAAGCCTGGCCTTTCTGCCTTTTAGGCTACGTTTTTAAGCATAGCTGATAAGGCAACACTTGAAAAGTGTCCCCTAAACTCTAAGGTTACACCTCTTTCGGCCACCCCTGGAAAAGCGTGGCTTAAAATAAAAAAAGTGTGGCTTTTTATCAAAGGACACTTTTTCATAGTTTAGGCCACACTTTTCTAGGGTGGTGGTTGACATAAAATGTTGTAGTGACTCATACATAAGGAGCATACCATTTTATAAGTCATGAGAAGGAAGTAACTTATAATACAATCCAAGTAAATCATGCATCATCTCATTTAAGCATATAAGTCAATATTCTTCATTAGCTTCATTAAGAGCACTTTCATTTATTAGCCATTTAGACATAAGAGAACTCACCATAGCCCTCTCAAAGCCTACTCATGCAATGCATGGATGGCATCCCATACTACCACCCACCCTTCATAGAAACTCTCAAGTAACTATAGTGCACATCTCACATGATGGGAATAAGCATTAACCGACATAGACCAAGAGAGAAAACCATGGAATCCGGTGTCATATGACCCCACACCGAAGGAATGTGTCCTCCTTGCCTAAGACAAAACTAGTAACATTTTAACTTAGGTGGATCCACTAGCTAATATCCTATGTGGCCACATAGTTATGGGATAGGAAGATGTTCATTGGAACCCTAACCTAACGTTGGGAGAGTTTCCATCTTACCATATCCACGCGGTGCATAGCCTCTATTCTCATAGAGTAGTTCATTCACATTAACATTATTATACTTGAGAGGAATGCCATTGGCCTGTTGACCCAAGGTACATTATTACACATGAAAGGAACACCATAAGCCTATCGATTCATGGTACATATTTAAGATAGCTCATTCAATCCTCATGAAAGGAATGCCATAATCCTATCGATTCAAGGTTCATCATTACATTAGTCATTGACTCTTTAGGAAAGGAATGCCATAACACTATTGATTCAAGAGTCATCATTACATTAGTTCATTGGGTCATTATGAAAGGAATGCCATAAGCCTATCGATTCAAGACATAGCCTTAGAACACATTCATTAGTCATTTCTGAAAGGAATTCCATAAGCCTATCGATTCATATTCATTAATTCAAGACACATTCGATATACAAGAAGAGGATGCCTTAAGCCTACCAATTCAAGATACATCAATCCACATTACATTCATTTATACAGGAAGAGAATGCCTAAGCCTACCAATTCAAGATACAACATCACATTATAGAAACCCTTCACATTCTATCATCACCATTAATGAATGTTAATTGAGAATAAGCTTTCAATCATAACATAATCGCATTCTAAACAGGATCATAACACTTTCATTGAGATCACATACATATATTTCACATCATGATCATACATAAATCCTTCATTAAATTGCCCTTCAAGGCTATGAATCAATATCAACCCAAACTTCTATAATACTACATTATATAAGGGGATTAACATGATTCAATAACTAATTCAATATAAAAATAAACACCTCAACATACTTTTATGATCAATCAACCCAAAATCACATACTTCCAATTTAGTATTTTGGGGGAAACATGGGTTCATAGGAGAAATTCACCATAATTCATCATTAATTCAACAATCCATTCATAATTCATCATATATAAATCTTTGAAAACGTTTTGGAATTGAACCCATGCATAGATTGAAAACCCTAGGTTTTTGGGGGATTTTAAGAAACTTGAAATCATCTTTTGATAGGGCTCCTTGAATGAAACTTAATCAAGGATAAAGACTACAATACCTTAAGAGAAGAAACTCCATGAAATTTGACTGAGAATGGTGAGCTCTTGAGCTTGAAAGCTTGAATCCTTCTTCTCTAATGGTGGTTTCTGGAGAGAATATTTGTATAGAGGAGGTTTCTAATTTGAGTGTTTGGGAATAATGAATTGAAAAAGGTGTTTTAATACTTTTAAAAGCCTTAAAATACTTCAATTAATCAATAATAGATGTCCCCTAACTTAACTAAACTAAAAAGGAATTTACTAAGTTTCCCCTCCACTTGGCCGAATTGGACAGCAACACAGGCATGACCTACGGACTGTAGGTGGGCTCATGCCCAGTCCTGCAGGTCCATGGTTTGGGAATGGAACATGTCATCTTGGCCCTTGACCTACGTATGGGTTCCATGAGGCATGGATGGACCCACGGGGCGGAAGTCCCATCCGTAGCTCCCAAAATTTTGATAGTTTTTGGCTAGTTGGGGAAGCCTTGGGGTTAGGCTTTAGGGTCCCCATCAAGGACCCTTGGTTGTTCCTTTGGGGGTCGTACCTTGATTTTTAACCCCTAAACTCCTAAACCTAAGCTCGGGACATCATTTTACAATGTCAAACCCCATAACAAACTCAAAAACAAACTCGTTAGGCTCTAGTTTCACTTACTAGTTTTTTGGGTCGTTACACAACCTCAGTGGGAATGGAGGTGGAGGTCTATGCATGAGGAAAACATTTTGGGTTATCACCGCTTCCTTCTCTGTATCATTCTTGGACTCTCAAGTAACCTCAATTTCATCATCATCTTTTTCAACCACAATTTCAACCTCAGACGGTATAGTTGGGTCAATGGTTTGTTTACCCCTTCGAGTAGTGACTGCCATACAGTGCCCATCTTTCTTAGGATTCTGGATGGTGTTGCTAGGAAGTGTGCCAGGCTGACCTAGTTTTACTGTAGTGGACAACTGATTCATCTGTTGCTCGAGTTGCCTAATCGACAATGCATGGGCATCCACTTTTTGACCAATTCCAGACAAGTCATTCTTCATCTCCTTCACATTCTCATCAGTCGAATTGAACCTCTTCATCATCTTCTGCATCATATCGTCAATACGTGATATACTACCCCCATCTTCTCTATTTCCAGATTCTCAATTTGCAGGTGGAACATAAGGCCTAGCTCTCTCATTTTTGTTGCCATAGTTGTTCTGGGTGTAGTTGTTGTCATGATTGTACTTCCCATCCTGGACATATTGACCATCTCGATTGTAGTTCCATAGTTCTGAACTTGGTTTCCTTGACCTTGGCGCCAATTATCCAAATTGGAACGTTGGGCATTGGCTCCCGTCTGATCATTAACTAAGTAAGCATCCTCCTCATAGTAGCATTCATCAATCGGTGGTGGTGGAGTCCTAGTCAAGTAATTCACCGTATTTACATTTTCTGGACCTCTGCTTACATTCTTCAATACCAACCCAAGTTCTATTCTTATCTGAGCCATCTCCTCACGAATGTCATTGGCATATTGATTAGGTGCAGATTGATATGCAAAAGTACTTCTTCTAGTTTCTGACTTTCCAGTGCTCCATGCTTTATTGCTTTGGGAAATCTTCTCCAGTTGCTCAGCGATCTCTTCAAAGTGGACTCACCATATAATCCTCTAGCGATAGTATCAAGCACAGCCTTACCATTGTCATCTCAACCTCTATAGAAATACTCCTTCAGTGACTCATCATCAATGTGGTGGTTCGAAACACTTCTTATGAATGCAGTGAACCTTTCCCACGAACTACTCACAGACTCTCTAGGTAGTGCCACAAAGTTGTTGAGTTTATTTTTGTGATTCAGCGTCTTTGACAATGGAAAGTACTTGGCAATGAACATATTGTGTAATTGGTCCCATGTATGAATCGAGTGGTATGGAAGCTCAGAAAACCATACCGCAGCATCACCGGTCAATGATAGAGGTAAGACTCTCAACCCTATGACGTTCATATCCAACTTCGGTCACCCCACACAACTCTTACAAACACTCCCCAACTTGGCCATGTGTCCAAGCGGATCTTTCGAAGCCATACCAAAAAATAACCCCCTTGTTGTAAGCAACTGCATCAAACTGTTAGTCACCACGAATGTATTCCCTGGAGGTAGAGGAAGGAGAACAATGGGTCCTACAAATTCGAAAGTATTGAATTCGACCCTGTAATCATCACGCAGTCTTGGTTCTGGTGGATCCTGCACTCTCAATGCATCTCCCAGTAGATTACCACCATGATCCTGAGCATGCTCATTAACAACCCCAGGAGGCTACAACTCAACTCCATCACATTGATTTCCTTCGATTGGATTGACTTGGATCCCTTGATTATTCATATTTCGCAAAGGTTTGCTCAACTCTAGATCGTATGGGGTCAATGGTTCACCTTGACTCCGTGTACTTGGTATACACTAGAGTAGAAACCTATAGAAAACAAAAACAAAAGTAAACGTAAAATTAGGAAATAATTGACTAAAGTTCAATAATGTAGTTAAAGTTAATCTAAAAGCCTTATTCCTCGGCAGCGGTGCTAAAATTTGATACACTAAAATTACGCTTCCCTAAAGAAGTATAAGCGATCGTTATCAAGTAAAGAACCCAACTTGTAGGCTGGGGTCGATCCCACGAGGATTATGGTTTACACTTAAACTTAACTCACTATTATGTCTGTTTAGTCAAGTTATTTCCGAGACAAGTAAGTAAAGGGGGGGTTTTTGTGAAAGAAATAACTAAATGTTGTTAAATAACAAGTGAACAAGATTCAAACTTTGTTGTTATCAATGAGAGAGAGAGAAACTAGGGTGTATGTGTTCCCCATAAGCTCTTAATGCGGTAATCCTAATAATAGTAATCCTTTCCTAGTTTATCACATGCAAAGTGGTAACTTAGGTATCCCTAAGTGATTGGTCCTCCAAATAGGGAATTTTACCCTGCACCTTGGTCCGGCTACATGTGTATAATTTGCTAACCCTTACTTTTACCTCAATGTATGGCTTAGTTTTCACCCTCGCACCAATTGACATTAGACTATTAGATAGTATCACACTAAATCTCTGTTTATAATTCTTTTCTTAGTAACTACCTCCTTGGTCCGGCAAGTAGCAACAAGGCAATTTCTAACGTTGGCCACCGTTAAAAAGACTTCTAAGTGAAAGAATTACCAATACATGCATCAACACTATTCCAAAATTACTTAGTTATGATTCATACGTTATTAATTTCTCATAGTTCCCACAACCCTAGTTGTGGATTTAGTTACTCATGCTTGAAAGAACACAATTCATATTTTTGTAAAGAGAACTCATGAACATACGTTTAGAGTAGAAGAAACCTGTAATCTCGAATTGAATTCCAAAGCAAATATCTTATAAACCGAAATTAGGAAATCAAATTGCAAAAGCTTGCAAGTTAATTGCCAAGAAAATATCTAAGAACTAAAAGTATACAATGGTGTCTAACCCCCAAAAACAAGGTTTACATACCCTATTTATAGAAAAACTTGTCCTTGACAAAAAGGAAATGCAATAAGGAAATAAACTTTCTAGACGCGGCTTCATTCGACGACTTCGACTTATGGACTGTGGGTCGACTTACGGTCCCTAGGTCCCCTCCATAGGCCAATACTTAGACTTTTTCTTGCAGATGCTGGAACCTTCACTCCCTGATACAATTGATGGACGTGTAACATAGACCATAGGTTGGGTCCTCTTCTATGGCTCAACATTTAAAAATTTCATCAGTGGAACTTCAACTTCTCTGAATCATTCAACGGATGTGCAGGACGGCCCGTGGGTCGACCTACGATCTGTCCCTTGCATTCGTAGTTCCACACTTGATCAAGACTTCCCTGATGCTCCATCTATGCCACCCATCGATGGACCGTGACTGGACCTACGGTCCATAGGTCACCACTGTGGGTGTCTCCTTCTGCAGATTTTCAGCTGTCATCTCAAACTTCCACGTCCAAGCCTATTTCCTCCAAATATAACACAAAAACATTAACTTCTAATACAATATGGCCCTAGACACATCTAAATGTTAAGTGAATTGTATAAAAAATACCGTAAGCTCATGGTATATCTGCCACCGTACCCATATTTAGGTTCATGAGAACCACAACCTCCCTATTGGCTTGAGCCGTCATGACTTGTCCCAATACCTGAAAGGTCTTCCAAGGTGTGAGGGCAATGCCGTGGCTAAGCAAAAGTCCCAACTCACCAATCAACCATCCCACCAGAAGTTGAGTGATTCTGATTATAATGGCAACGTGGTAATGTCTCACTAAAAGAATCCCATACCACTTGATAACAAGCAAGACAATTTTACATGGTACCATAACCGGTTGTCATAGTAGCATCTCTATGAGCACAAGCTCCCCATTCTTAAGAGGGAGGTGAATGAGCTAGCGAGGAGGGTAGTTCACTAAAATAATCTATGTTCGGCTCTCAATCTGAGTTTGGCTCTGGGTCATAATCAGGCTTAAAGTCTGACTCTGGCTCATCACAGTCCCATAATGAGGAAGCATCACCTATGAGACCCACAGAGCATGTGCTAGTGTTGGGACAATCGAATAGGTGGTGCATTGAGGGCATATTCAATATATACTACGCGTCTCCTCAGAAATCAGACAAGATTGTTGACTAACTTCTGAACATCCCTAGATAATGGTCTCTCCTAAACACTAATAGCTGCAAGACTTCCTAAGCTAGAAGTCTTCCTACTCAAATAAGCTGCCACCATATTGGCCTTCCCTTTATGATACAAGATGGTGATGTCATAGTCCTCATGTAGCTTAATCCATCTACTCTGCCTCAAGTTTAGATCCCTCTGACAACTCTTGATCATGAGCAGTATAGTTCTTCTCATGGGTCTTCACTGTATTGAAACATAGACAATCAGTTTCCCTTTTTGCATCAAAATACCACTCAATCCAACTCTAGAAACATCACAATACACAATGAAGTCTACACCTCCTCAATTAAAGTCCAAACATGAGTTGATGTCAACTAGATCTTATGCTTTTGGAAACTCTCCTCACACACATCAGACCACTGAAAGCTCACACTCTGTCGAGATAGTTTGGTCGAAGGAGATGCAATAGTAGAGAAGCTCTGAACAAATCGTCTGTAGTAGCTTGAAAACCCCACAAAACTTTGAATCTTAGTGACTGAAGTAGGTATGGTCTAACCTCTAACTACATCAATCTAGGTTGGATCCACCTTAATACGCTCCTTGGACACAATATGTCCCAAAAATGCCACCAAATCATGAAAAAATACATACTTCGAGAACTTAGCATATAACTTCTCCTCCATCAATCTCTGGAGCACAATCCTCAAATGTCGATCATGATTATCCTTAGTCGTAGAGTACATGAAGATGTCATCAATGAAGATTATAAAGAAAGAGTCCAAATACAGTTGAAACACCTCGTTTATCACCTCCATAGACGTTGCAGGTCAAACCAAAAGACATTACAAGAAACTCATAGTGACTATAACAATTCATGAAAGCTATCGTAGAGATACATAATGCCATAATCTTCAATTAATGATACCCAGATCTCAAATCAATATTAACAAACAGTAATCCACTTTGAAGTTGATCAAAAAATTCATCAAACTAAGGAAGAGGATACTTGATCTTCACTGTCACTTTGATTAACTATCAATAATCAATACACATTCTCATGGATCACTCCTTCTTCCTCACAAACAACACAGGAGCACCCCATGGAGAAATATTAGGGTGTATGAATCCCTTACTCAACAAATCCTATAATTTTTTTATCAATTATTTTAACTTAGATGGAGCCATACGATAGAAAGGAATAAATATGGTCTTGGTGCCCGGTTCCAAGTAAAAAGCAAAATTAATATCAATATCCATAGGAACACTTAGAAGATCAATAGGGAACACATCCAAAAACTCTCTAACCACGGTCACAAAATCCATAGGAGGTAGCTCAACAATAGTATCCCAAATAAAAGCCAATCAAATAGGACAAGCACCCTCTATCAACTACTCTCTATGCTCGAATGAAAGAGATAATGTTGCTAGGATAAGAACCACTAGTGCCCGTCCACTCAACACTTGGGACACCTTGTATCGTAAAGTTTTAGTAAAACAATCCAGAATAGCATGATGCGGGGAGAGCCAATCCATACCAAAAATAACATCAAAGTATACCATTCCCATAGTGATCAAGTCTACCCAAGTATCATACCCCGCCAAAGAAACAAAACAGTATTGATACACTTCATCCACTTGTAAGGAATCACCCACTGATGTAGAAACATGAATAGGCACAAGCATGCAATCAGATATCGTATCAAACCCTGAAGCAAAATAGGTGGACACATAATAGAAAGTTGACCCTGTATCAAACAATACAGACATAGGTTGCCAGCAAATCGGGATGATACATATGATCACAATATCAGAAGTTTCGACCTCAAGCCTCCCAGAAAATAATAACACTTGTCATCTTGGCCACCCACAGTTTAAGTAGAATCCTAGACTCTACCATGTTGAGCTGTAGAATCCCTACTAGAAGTTCTGCCACCTCTACCAGACTGACCTCTTCCAAAACCCCTCGTCGGAGGCCCTTAATCTCTAGCTAGAGCGACTAAATAAGTACGATGGGGTCCTGAGTGAGTCTGTAAAGGACACTACTGAATCATGCGACCTAGATCCCTAAACCCAAAGCAAGAACTCATTACAGAATACAGCTGCTGCGAACAAGAAGAGCTATCATGGCCACCTCGGCTAGAACCATTAGATCACTAGGAAGACTTTCCACTCTCACCTACTGGTATAGATGTATGAGTCAGCCCATGATACTGAAATGAACTACTAAATCTATGAGTACCCTTGCCTCAAAATGCGACATCAAAAAACTGACAAGAAGAACGGGTCCTCTTGGGCTCTTTAAACTTCTCTAAAAGAATCAACTCCGGCTCATTAGGGGTTCTCACAATGGAATGGAATGAATCCCCCTCTTTGGATACTCGTAACACATATGACGTGACAGAGAAATTCAACTCTCTTACAAACCTATGAACTCTCTCTGCCAAATCAGGAACAATAGTAATAGCATGCCTAGAAAGCTCACAAAATCAGGCCTCATTCTCGGTTACTGACATACTCTCATGTCTTAAGTCCTCAAACCTTAGTCAACTCTCCTCTTTCATGCTCCAAGGAATGAAGAGATCCTAGAATGGCTAGAGAACACATCCTACTCAATCAGATGAGATCCAATTGGTCTAGATTTTCCAAAAGTCCTTTACTACTCTCTAGCACGTCCACACACTAAAAGTGCAATAAAATGAACACAACGAGCATTCACCATACACACTGCCTCAAGAATCTCATGTAACAAAGTCAAGAATTAATGATCATCCTCATTCTTAACACCTTGAAACTTGGGTAGTTTCATCTTCTCAAACCTTTCATAACATTTCTACTCAGTGGTCCTTAGAATAATAGCATTAGCAAACTAAACAACCACAACCAGTGTTGAAACTACAGAAAGTTGATCCACCTAATCCTTAATACCCGGGGTCTGCACTCCTAATCCAGTTTGAGATTCATGTGGTCTATATGTCGACCACCCTAAGAGAAGTTCTACATTGCACCATCATTAACAAGTCTCTTGAAACAAGGAAGCTCCAAACTTGGAAGGAACCTGGTCCTTAACAACCTCCACCTGTGGCTTAGGAAAATCCTCTCTCCCTCGGGCTATGGGTGGTGCCACTCCACTAGGAAGGACATTTAGAAGTTGCTACTACATGAGTACATCCACTAGCTCAGGCCCTACCCCTACCCCTAGTTGGGGTTTGAACAACTTCCTCGAGGACTTTCTCCCCCTACCATTGAAAATAGAAGCTCTAGTCCTCAACATTTGCCAAAATAATACGTGGCTACTTAGTAAAAGCAAAGCTAACCAAGCATCATAAGAAAAGGATGAAATAAAAAAAAAATCCTTACAGTCTTTATAGCCTCTCAAAGATACGTACAAACATCTATGTATCGTCCCTCTAGACTCTACTTAGACTTTGCTTGTACACACATGAGACCTATTAACCTGGGGATCAGATACCATTTGTGCTGACCTAAAAATGGACATGGTGGTACTTGTCTATTTCCACCAAGACAAGTCAACCTCTGCCCAACGAAATACATAAATACATAATAGAAAGATAAAGTAAGAATAAGACAAAGGCTGAAAACTTATTCATTCGATTAATAGCACAATACCTAGTAGAAGCCACTAATGTAAATATAAAATTAGAAAGATAAATCCAAGTCTCAAATTTCTTTGTTTCTCAAATAGAACAAAGCATAAAGTAAAGAACAAGAGAACCCATCGATTACAAGTAGCTACATCTCAAATTTCTTGACAATCCTCAAAATGTGAATAGAAGAAGAAGATAATAGGAGTCCAGCTTGGAACCTACAGAAGTGTAGAAGCAAGGGGTGAGTACCACCAACACGGTACCCAGCAAGCAACCCAAAATGAAAGGCAACCTAGCTAGAAATTGACTATCCTTTTCAATTCCAACCGAACCTCTTCAAACTAAAACCTGTAGAGAAATCAACCATACCTAACAGTTCAGCAATAAACAACTAACAAGGCTCAATAATCACAGCCTAACAGTAACAATTTGAACACCAACCTGAATCAAGCAAGTCAATCTCAAGTATGAAGTAGATTATTCACAAGTATCACTCATATTTCACGAGTAAGTTGGTCATAAGTATCAAATTTTATCAATGATAACACTAGCCTGAAATGACCTCGGCTTATTTTAATCACTAGCTGGAAATGCTCTCGACATCATAACACTTACTGGAAATGACCTCAACAGCATGACACTTGCCGAAAATGACCTCAACATCATAACACTCACTAGTAGGAAATGACCTCAACTCATATCAATCACTAGCTAGAAATGACCTCAGCTCATATCAATCACTAGCCGGAAATGACCTCGACTTTATAACACTTATCAGAATTGACCTCGGCATCATAAGCTATCACTTGTCTCATTATCATGTTCTAAATCAATGAACACAAGCATTATACAGAAGAGACAACAATGCATTCATTTCAAGTCCACGTTCATGATATCAAGTATATCATCAATCAATCAAATAGGGAACACAACAAGGCATTTCACAATTTCAATTTTCATCAAGAAAACTTTTGATTTTTTCCTCTTTTATTAATTAACAATGATCAAGTTGAACAATAACCCTTCAACTCAATCCCGTTTACATCCCAACTAACTTACAAAGAAGAAAAGTAAACAATTCTACTACACTACAAAGTTTAAGAGATCACTTGCCTTAAAAACAATCAATAAGTCAATCCAAAGCTTGAGTTTTCCCCATCCTAGTCACTTTCAATGTAACACCCGGAAAAAAAGTAGGCTAAACTAGAGCTTAATATGAAGGTTGGAGTCCTAAATGTAGCCCCCAGTACTTAAAATAAAGGGTTTGTGTTAGAACATCAAGGTACGACCCCCAAAGACAAACCAAGGTCCTTGAGGAGGGCCCTAGAAAATTGCCTGGACAGTGACCAACGAAAAGGACCTACGCCCCGTTGGTCAGTCCACGCTCGTGGGTGAGGGGCCGTAGGTCAAACCTGAAAATGAGGCTCTCTGAACCCCGACCCACGATTCACTAGCACGGGTGGTGGGTCCAACCACGGTATGTCTGTGAGGTTCGTCGGTGGTTACTTGGGAACCATTTTTGGGAGTTAGTTTAGGGGCACTATGGGGTTTTCGGGTTTTAATTAATACTAAGTGAGGTAGTTTTAGTTTAAATTAGATCACCTATAGAAAGATTTTATACCACTAAATTAAGTCAATTATCTCATTATTTCTAAAACCCAAACCTAGTCCCAAAACTTCATCTTCCCCAAAGAAATTCTCTATCTAGAACTTCAAGGAACAAAAGAAGGAAGTTGGAGCTAGGGTTCAAGGAACAAGGTTTTATTCTCAAATTCATTGGATTTAATTGCTAAGTTATGGTAGCTCTTCATCAATGGATCAAATTCATCCATGGAGCCCCTTCAAAACCCCAATTTCAAAGATAGAAATCCCCAAAAGTTAGGGTTTGATTCCAAAGTCATGGGTTCCTTTTTAAAATGATTCTAATGCTTGAATTACTTTATATTATGATTTTATTGATGATTTATTTTGGTTTTTATGTTGAAATCCCCAAGAACCCAAGAAATCCCCTTATTCCCAAATTATGATCTTGTGATGTGGGTTTGTGGATGAAAGAAGGATATTATGAGATTATGCTTGTAGTAATTTGGTTATTTGAATTATGTTAATATCCATGTCTAATGTAGTGAATTCTAGATGTGTTGATTCAATGTGAGCTTTGATCCTTGAAAGAGCAAATTATGATATTATGCATGTTTATGAAGACCTTATATATGCTTTAAGAACACTTTGAGAGTGAAGTGAATATGATTATGATCTAGTTGTTGTGTTGTTGAAAGGTTATTCTCATAAACACACTTATGTATGTTTATGATATGATGTGAAAGGTTTTCTCACAATATGATGATTCTAGGGTGGAAAGGCTTTCTCACCTATATAATCTATATGAAGACATGGACGGTGAGAGGTTATTCTCACGCATGATCTAAGAGCTATCTTATGAATTATGTTGGATTAAGTTTCAAGACATTCTTTCATGATATGAACTTAAGTCAAGACTTAATATGAACTCTGTGGGAATTAATGCTTAGCACCGAGTGAATATTGAATATGAAATGGAAGCTTTTACGCTAGTTGAGTCCAACTTCCCAATGAAAGCTTTTACACTAATTGAGTCCGAGTTCCCAAAGTATGTCTCATGAGATGGAAACCTTCTACCTTAGTTGAGTCTGTGTTTCTAGTAGAAATCTCCTTATCCCATAAACTATGTGCCCCCATATGTTATTTAGCTAGTGGATCCACCTAAGCTAAGAGTATGGTTCTACCTTAGGCAAGTAGAGCAACCCTTTTCGGTAAGGGAGTCATTAGATTCCATGTTAGCTCACACGGTCTCATGTCGGTTAAGGCTTATTCTTACTATGACAAGAACAATATGACCAAGAATATGAATTATGAGCTATGGTTACTCAAGAAGCTTTACTTAGCATGGGTGAAATTTATGGGGTCTTATTGATGCATTGCACAAGTATGCTTTGAGGGTACTTATGAAGTCTTTCTCTTTTGTTATGATGTCTATATGTTGACTATGTTTATGACTTATGCTTTTCCACCATGTTCATTAATGATGTTCAAACTTAGTAAATTGCATGCATTCAAATAAAATATCCCTTTTAGCATGTTTTCAATGTTTTTATGCATGGCTATCATACTTAGTACATTTTTGTACTAACGCCTACTTTTCCTACATTTTCCCTAAGTGTAGAGTCCGGTTCACAAAGTGATCATTGTTGTGGCTAAAAGCTTGGATTTTCTTATTCTCCTAGCTTGTTGGTGAGTCCTCATGATTCGAGGATGGATGTTATCTCATTGTAGTTCATTTCTTGTATTTCCTTTTCAGACTATGTTGTATGGGTTATGCCCTTTTTCACTTTAAATATTGTAATAGATGGCTATGTTGAGACTTAGAGTCTAGACTTCTGCTTTTCTTTTATGAAAATGTTAAACTTGACTTGAAATGCGTTTTTACTCTTATTGTTCTATTTCTTATGTTATGATATGCTAATTGTCTTGTATCGAGTCCTTTGGGGTTCTATACGCCATGTCACATCTAGGGGATACCCCTAGGTCGTGACATTCAAAGTCACACAATCTATAATAACCATGTATTCGAAATAAATTTCTAGAAACAATAATACCCAAATCAATTCTTTGAAAAAATGGGTCAATCAATACAAAACGCAATTCCAAAAATAAGATTTGAATCCGAAAGTTAATAATTGGAAATGATATTCAAGGCTTTAGGAACCCATTACTGAAAACCATTTTGAAAAAGGATTTAAAATCAGTTCACCATCCCAATTTACTTTAAAAGCTCAAGTGCATGCTAAACCCTCATTTTATCAATTCAAAATCTTTATTTGAATACATATATTCAAATATAATGAGTAATTGAAGATTTAGAGGTAAGAATAGTTACCTAAAAGCTTTTCCTCAAAAATCTAGTCCAAATAGCCATCTGAAAAGCTTCTAAAACTCAATAATGGTGAAATGGGGTTAAAACCCCAATTTTAGGAAACATTATGCCAAGGTCTCAGTTGCTCATCGCGAAGGCGACCCAGAGTCACGCGATCGTGATGAATAATATAGTCATCTCATTAAGATTGACCATCACGATCGTGAAAAAAGCCACGTGATCGTGATGCACTACAGATCAGTACTACACGATTGTGATGAGGGAGCCCCACGATCGCAATGACCAAAATGGTTATGCACCAGAAAATGAAAACCAGCCAAGACCCGAACATCAAAAGGACCCTCGAGATTGGTTCGCAACCCCATACACACAAAGTAGATATGCAAATCAACTAAACTTGACGTTTTGGACTCAAACGAACAATCAAACCACACATATAAGGTCTCCTTGACTCGACATTCGTGAAAATCTTAAGAAAATAATAACTCAATGCCTAAAAAGGCTAAAAAAAAAAAGCTTCGGACCTCACAATATCAACCAAGACCTCACCTAGGTCTAAAATCATCCCCCGAAACCAACAGAACTCTCAAAATCCTAATCTGAGCATTTGAACCCCGAATGGTGACCAAAGTCAATCCAAAGGCTTAATTTCCATAATTTCACAACTTAGGACCTCAAATCCTCAAAACGACTCCAAATATGAAACTGACACATCTCAAAGACTAATTTCTGCATTTCGGAACTAGTGAAATCGATGAAACTCTATTTTGACACTTAAAACTCTAAAAGACTCCACAAACCACTTTAAAGTTTGGAACTCAAACTCAAAATTTACCGAATTCTCAACTCTTTACTCAAAGTTTGGAACCAACTTCCAAATCTCAATCAAGAAACAACTCGGGGTAAATGGTAATTTTTATGAAAAATACCAAAAATGACCAACCGGCTCATTACATTTGAATGCAGATGTACAAAACAATAGATAAAATGATAATCGACTAATCTATGAAAAAACCTTCAATATTAAGAAGCCAATTACATCAAAGAACAAATATTATAATTGAAAATGTATAGAAAATAAAATTCATTAATGAGTAAGAATTTTACAATCATTCAAATTCTTAATATATATTATCATTCATAATATTAATGAAGTCATAGATTAGTGCAGGAAGTGCAGAGAAGTTATATGATATGTATATGATTGATACGCTTGAAAGCTCTAACTCTAGGAACTTCCTTCGGTAGGTGATTTATGTAGTTAGAAACTTCATATAATAGCAATAATGCTCCATATGCTATAAGGTTAAATTATAATTTTTTTCTAAATTTATTTTGATGGTACTAGATTATACATATTTCTTTGCTTAAATTTACTATTGGTCCATAACAAGATAATCATGATATTTATGAGCTTACTCTTTAAGTAAATAATTATTATTGTATTTTCACTTAAGATTGACAAAACAACTATGCTAGGAAGTTGATTACAAGAAACATGCATCAACTAGATTACAAGTAACTTAAAACTTTAGAGAAAAAAAGTTATATAAAAAAGAATTGAGAAAGCATGTAGGAATTTTGCAGGTTACTATTATTTAGGTTCTAATTGAACATGCTAAATTGATATGAATTTGACCTACTGGAGTATTCACGCCGAATAAATAAATATTTTGGATCCTTTTAGATACCTAAAAAAAGAAAAGCAAAATAAGAGTATAGTGATAAAAAATAATATGGATAGTGAGAGGCAACAAAAATTATAATAACTTCAAAAACATAATTTCACTACAAGATAAACCCATGATCATATCAAGTAAAAAGAGTTGCAAATGAAGCTACAACACTACATCAAAATATTACAAAAAGATGCAAAATACGAAAAAGTCACCTAAGAAATTGATGTGGTGTCAAAAGAAATGACAAAATCAGTTATGCACATCAAAAATCAATTGAAAGAAAGAATCGTGCTATACCAACCAAAGGAAGAATTTGGTCAACAAAAAAAATTCTTCCTTCTAAATTTTAATCTGAAAAATCATGCTACATTCTTCGCAAATTGGCAATACTTGATATGAATTTATACAAATATATTGTTGCAATGTAATTAAGTTTGAAGCACAAAAGGTAGAACAATTTTCTAAAATATCAAATACATTAAGTTGTATTTTAACAATATTAGACAAAAAGTCTTAGCTACATTATTATAATGTATTACTCAATAAAGTACTTCTTTCATTTTTTTATAAGTTGGTCTTCAAGAATTCAAATAAGAGTCAATGAAAAGACTTGACTACGATATTATTTATTTACTGCACCATAAAGTACCATTTACTTTCTTATATGTTTATCTTGAAGACTTATTTCTCTAAAAAAATAATATTTATTACTAAGATATATATTCATATGTTTATACCAAAAAATTATAGGTTGAATCACCTACATAAGATATGATTTACAGACGAACTATTTTAATTTGCATTTTTGTTTGTTATTGTTTAAGAAATAAGATAGTGTTTAGGGGTATAAAAGTCTATCATTTTTTATGAGTATGTAATTAAACTTTTTAACTTAATGTTTTCTTGCTTAACCACCCTTTTATGTAATTTAAATACTATTATTTAATTAGATTTTTAATTAGGAATTAATTGAATGAAGTCAAAAGATCATTACATATTTATGTAATTAAAATGATATACTATTTACGGAGAAGGGCCTAAAATGCACCTCAACTAATTGAAATGGTACAAAATTGTCTTCCATCCACCTTTCAGCCCCCAAATACTCATGATGTCAACCTTTTTGGCTTAAATATACCCTTATTTCTAACTGCACACACTCATAAGGTGGATGAAGGGTAAATTCATACATAATATCATAGTATAAGGGAATTTAAGGCCATTCTCCATTAAAATAATTTGAAATTAGTTAATATATAGGCTCATATGTTTGGCTATATTTTGGGTTCCATAGTAAAATAAATTTTCAAAAAATTTTGTACAATCTATACTCACCTCCCCCCCCCCCCCCCTCAAACCACTACCTCTTCCCACTTTTTTCTTCTTGGATCTTGTCATCCATTTTAATTTATTTTTTTCAATTACTGATAAATTAAACATGGGAGGAAAAAGGAGAAAAATAACAATGACATTCATTCATGAATAGTTAGTTCAATAGAATATGATTTAATTAAACAACTATGTACGTATACTGTAATTTTCTTTTGCGTGTATCCAAAATTCAAAATAAAAGAATGAGAATAAAAAAAATTTTGCTATCCCAACCCAACAAATATATAGTACAAATCAAAAGAACATGAACATGTAAGTTCATTTCAAGTTTGAATCCTTGATATCTTATTTAAGAATAAGAGATTAAATAAAAAATAAAAATAGGGAAATAAATAAGATATTTGGATAATTGATAGAAAAAATTAGGTTAATAAAGAATATTGGATAATTGAGGAACTGTGTTGTAGAGGTTGGGTAGTATTTTCACCCGAAAAGGTAGCATGAGTTACGAGATCATGAGCAGTAGTAGTGAAAGTGCCCAGAGTTAGAGGAAAGTATGCAGAGGTTTAGTAATCTAAGAAAGGGAGATGGTGTTTTTGCATGCAATGTTACTATAGTCATGCACCTAGTAAGTAATTAACGAGGAGTTTTCCCTTATGGGTAGTCTAAGAAGTGATGAGTTGTGACGATTTCATGATAGGAGCTACAATAAGAGTTGCAAGTTAGGATGAGCTAGAGTAATGCTTCAACTAGAAAGGAGTTTATGATAAGGTGTCATTGTGTTGGTAATGTCCAAGTGCAGGTGATGAATAGAAGAACAGGAGTATTCATGAGTTTATAGCTCTAAGCTAGGCTTATGATTTTTAAGGGAGAGCGCATAATATTCAGAGGGTTACAGAACTTATTAGGCAATGATGTATAGTAAATCAGTAAATAGTACTTAAGTGGTGAAGTGGAATGTGATTATGATTTGTATGTATGAAGACTGAGAGATAAAGATTGATTCCTTGACATAATGTTTGAGTAGGCGAGTGTTTCTTAATTTGTATCTAGTAGTTGTAAGTTAGTATAGTAAACAAGCAATCATATTGATATCTTGGTTTAGCAATAAACATTAAGCTTGAATTCGAGATGAGTGTCATGATGAAAAGAATGGAAACATGAGGGTGATGATGTTAGTCTTGGGATCTGATCTAATAGACTTGACATTGAGTAGGTGAGGAAATTGAGATGTTAGCTGCAATGAATGTGAGTGGTACAAGTGAGAGACCCTAACTTTTAGATAAGGGGAGTGAAGTGTGGCAAAGTCATAAGAGTATCAAGAGCATTAAGAGGTGTATCGAAATGGTATGTAATAAGATGAGGCTCCAATTGAGTTAATGATCTTCTTCATGTGTGCCTAGATAGTATAACTGAGCTATTAATGTGGGAAAGGCAGATATAAGCATTAAATATTCCCTTAACAGATAGATGAAGCTGCCTTATAAGCCATTGAGAAGAGGTCAAGAGAAGCATCTTTGAGAGAGGTCCTCCCTAGGAATTGAAGGAGTGTTAGTACTTGTTTATGGGGAGTTCAGTAGCCATGAGATAAGTTTTTCCCCAGTATTACACTAAGGCCATTGTAGACCAGTTTAGAGAAGATGGAATAGGTCCATAGCTTTCAAAGTGTCAGCTCCAAACCTAAGGGGGATATGATAAGGTGAGGAACCAAGTCAAGTGTTGAGAATGAGATAGTTATGTCTGTAAAAGAGTTATGGAGGTACATCAATCCTTTCATGCTCTAGCGTATTCCTCAGAGTTCAGTCATTACAACATCAGGATGATGTTTCTTATATCATAATTGTGTCTATGACCTATGCTCATAAACTTCAAATAGATTCACATCTATGTTCAGTTTTCAGAATGAGGGGCAAATACTTTAGCCCATTAATCTCAAGCTTAATCCATAAAGTTATGGATACCAGCCTCATGACATGAACCTATTCATATAAGCATTCATGTCACATAGGATGATCAGTCTTGCAAATTCATCATCTACTCTCAATGGCTAGCAACATAATGTTATACCATGCATATTCTTATATTACATATCTCGAGCGAATCATGCTTATGATCTTTTGTCCTATACTGTTTAGTTACCCTTTAAATTTTGAGAGTGGGGTTGTTGATAGTAGTAGTGTGATGATAAAGAAGAATATTGTTATTTCTTATTGTTATAGTTATGGTGTGTTTATTCCATCTAAGGTTATGAATGTGGAGAGAGAATGAGATAAGGTTTTTTTACGATGAGTAATAAGTCAAATTTCTGGTAATACTGCATGAAAGTTCTTTTAGTAGATATTATGAGAGAAGGATGAATTCTTATAAGGACTTGTTAGTAGGAGTCCATAGAGTGGTTAAGGTTCTAAGCTTCAATATGGTGTTGTTAACATGTGGGCAATGTGTGATACACTAGGTGTTTCATGATATAAGCTCAAGGTTAGCTGAATGCAGCAGTAAGTAGTAGTGTCCTTGGGATGTGATTTTTCCTACAAAGGTATAGTACCAAACTCTTGTGAGTTAGATCAGAATAATCACATTATGTTAAATACTTGGTGATTTTGAGTTAGGACTGAATATAGTAAGAGTAACCCCTTTCCATTCTCAGTCCAACTGTTATTCGAGGACGAATGATCCAAAGGGGTAGATATTGTAACTCCCCAAAATTTTCTATGTTAAGCCCCAAACCATTCTTGAATTGCATATAAGGTCGTACTAAGTGACTCTTAATTTTTTTTAGGTGTTAATGTCAATTCTTTAAGGTGGGAATGATTTTGGGTACCGATTAAGGTCACTAGAATCTCCTAGCACAAAGTTGAGTTGAAAGTTCCTTATAGATTAAGTTTTGACATAAGATTTTACTTGGGTCAATTTCAAATGACCATATCTCTAAGAATATAAAGAGTTATGTGGCACGTAACCTATCAAATTAAAGGTATTTGAATCTTTTTCAAACTCCACCGATTTCACAACAATCCAAGTTTCGAGTAAAAAGTTATGACTAATTTAGTAACCTCATACAGTGCAGTGACGAATTAGCCAACGGGAAATAATTAAAAGGGTCGTTTTTGTCGTTTTACCTCTAAAAAAACCCTTAACGAATTTCTTGACTAATTAAATACCAAAACCAATCAGATTTTCATCTCTTAATCCCACATTTTCTTCTCTCTCAAACCGTAAGACAAAAACATAAGGGGAAAAATCAAAGTAGAAGACGCCATTCAAGATTCTTTCAATCTTTTCAAGATTCTTCTTCAAGGTAAGTCTTTTTCCAATAATTTCATTTTTTCCAACTCAATTTTCTTCATACAATTATGAATCATTAATGAGAATCCTAATTATTGGCCACAGACTTTCAAAAAACTAATTCAAGAAATCTTAAGAAAGGTTTTCTTTATTTTTCTCCTTCAAGGTAGGATTTCAAGGCTTCTAATCAAGTTCTTATTCAAGAACCTTGGTCTTACAGGTATATAAGGCTATCATAGTGTTCGACTAGTTCGTCCTCACACCCCACATCTACTTTCAAATCAGTAAAAGAGTTCCATAGATTTGAGTATTCTTGAGATAAGTTAATTTTGAGTTCTTAAGTTCTTGATTCGTTTTGAAAATCTATTCGAAATTATTGAATTTCTATATATTATGCATTAATTTTCTTGAGTTGATTCGTTCATGTCTATATTTCAACATGGACCCTATGAATTGTGTATTCTTGACATGAATAGTGTCCTTAAGTTCTTGTGTTCTTGAGCTCTGAGTAGTGAGTTTCCCTATTGCTATTACGACCCCAGAGTTGAGTTGTTCATGTCCATAATTCCGCATGAACCCTATGAATTGAGTTATAAATTTTGAGAACCTTTTTAAAGCCAACATTTGAGTTTTGAACTAAGTTTTTGAGGAAGTAAAGATGAGTTTTGAGGAATACTTTCTAAAACATTATTAGTATGACAATCGAGTATACCACCAGTGTTTAAGCAGTATGGTATCTAGATATACAATCAATGTTTATGCAGTATGACTTCCCGAGTCATCAATGATCATATTATAATATGATTTTGAAATGATTTTGAGAAAGAGTTTTCAAGTATGAGTATAGGCGGACTATGTATTCCTAGAGGCATTAATTTTTACATTGATAAAAGAAAAACTGAGATTTCTAAATGAGTTATGAGTTGAAAAGTTATTCAAGAGCAGTTAACTATTTTAAAAGGGTGGTTTGAGCTATTATCTCAAACCAGAAGAAGAGCTGTGTTTTTTTAAACATATGAGCATGACTATATATTATTGGAGTAGTATTGAGCACCGATATGGGGGAGAGTTCAGATATCTCAGAACCCCCATAAACCATGTATGCCAACATGGATAAAGGGTCATACTTTTTAGATGATTCCTTATTGTTTTAAGACTAGCTTAGCAGATCCACTTAGTTGAGGGTGCCCTATATTTTGACAAGGTATAGGATAGTTCTAGCAGTGTGGGCGAGATGTTGTATCATCACGTTACTCATAGTGATGGTTGTTAGTTAGAGAATTTCACAAATAAGAGTAATGACTTATTATTGTATTTTTATATACATTTGAGTTATGATCTACTGTTCTAAAACTTTCATGTTTATAGTATCTTTTATTGTTGCTTCCATTTTGAGTTGAGTATCTTCATTTTAAGTTGAGTATCTTCAGTTTGATTTGAGTATCTTGAGTTGAGTTGAGCATCCTGAGTTGAATATCCTTGAGTCGAGTTAAGTATTCTTGAGTCATATTGAGTTGAGACGAGGTAAGTATGTCTTTCCTTTTGTTAGCTCGAGCTTGTACTTATGTTTCAAAGATCCCTTTGCATGCTCTTACATTCCATGTATTGGCGCCATTTGACCTTCATTGTTTCAAGATGTAGATTGATGTGCCATAAAATCGTGGCACATTTGATGCTCAAAACTAAGGATAAATACTAGAATTGGGTGTATTTTTTGTAAGATTTGATTTGTTTGTTGAATGTCTAGACAGGTTCACACTTACATGCAAAAATTGAAAAAATAAAAATAAAATGAATGTACTGAGGGAGACACCACCAAGCCTAGTATGGGTCGTAGTCGTCATGAAGGGCCGTTATAATGCCCGTGGTGATGAAGCAGTGAACCTGGAAATCTTGATGCTGATAACCAAAGTCCACGTGAAGACCATAGAACCCTAGACGGATCATGATCCTCCTGACGAATCGTGAAGCTGATCGTGAAGGTGAACTAGTGGGAAGACCTCGAGGAGTTGTGTTTTGGTTAGGCCAAGTAAAGACCACGAACACCTAGACGGGCTATGGTTCTCATGAGGACTCGTGATGCTGATCCTGAAGGTGAATAGTAGGAAGACCTCGAGGAATTAGGTTTTGGTTTGGCCAAGTAAAGACCATGGACACCCAGATGGCCCGCGGTCCTCATCACGAACCGTGATGCTGAGCGTGAAGGATTTCCAGTGACCATGTCTTGAAGAGAGTTATATTTCTTTGACCAAGTAAGGACCACGGATCGCCTGACGGACCGTGAAGACTATGACAGACCGTAGTGCCATCCGTGTAACGCTCCGACATTTCAATCCTACTTCCAGTAGGACTCCTTTTAGATAGACTATTTGAATTTACTAGGTTTGATTTTTTGTTTTATATCATCATATCTGGAACCAGAGACTACTTTCCTATTAATCTCTACTTTTGGTTTTATCGATTAACATTGGATCGAGACTCAAGTTTGATTTGGTTATTGAATATCAATCGTTCTTTGAATTCACAAATATTCATTAGTGATTTCTCTTAATGTTTTCAATAATGATTTTTACTTATTCAACTGAAAGCATAAGTGGCTACATACCACAACTAGGGTTGTGGGAACTATGACAGAAATCTAGTTGTAGGTTCATAAAAACAGTTGAATGTGATTGTTATTTGCAAAACTGTATTCGACTTTTGTTATTCATTCTTTTTGATGAGTGCATACATTAGAACCTGCCAGTATCTATCAATTGTTCAAGAGAAAATTGATAGTTAGGAAAAAGTCAAATTAGTATGTTGTTTTGTAGTGAAAGTTCGAGTTCGAGAAAAGAGAACTTTGACACCAAAGTATGCGAGGGTAAAATATGAAAACACTCTAAGATCGAGAGGATCCGAGTGGACGTTATCTAACAAGATTGAGAGGTGTTAGATACATTTAGCTCACTGGTAATATGCAAAGAATCAATCACCTAAAACTTGTTCACGAATAAACACTAGATGCAACATCATGGGAAACACAACCCTGATTTAAATTAATAATCATCACAACCTTGAAGTTAAAATCATATTACTTGTAAAAATCAAGATATTATAATAATATTGGTTACTTGAATCTTACAACCCAATTTACATTTCGTAAGTACTCTTTCTAGGAAATAATAACAACATATGGATAACTGTGACTGTGAAACTATTTCTACAATGAAATTCCTTGTGGGATCTACCTCAACTCACGTTGAGTTCTATAAATTGACTTTGACTGTTTATACTTCTTAGTTGAAGTCTAAGTTTGGACATATCAAACTTTGGCACCACTGCCAGGGAATTTCAAATCAAAAATATTTTTCTAGAAGTTATTCTAATTGTAGTTATATTCCCTAATATTACATCTTTTTCTTTGCCTGTGACTTTAACAGGTACGTTCAGTAGGGCATGCCCAATACCAGATTAAGGGAGCTCCATTAATTCCTTACGATCTTGAACTTAGAAGAAAAATTCACAGGATAGTGAATGCATAGGAACTTGAAGCTCAGAGGTAAAGCTGGGACTTGAGGTTGAGACAACTGCAATAGGTGCTCAGAAAAATTCTGTGAACAACCCACCTAGGGTAATGGAGAAACATGCAGGAGTGGACGAGATAACTCATCCCGACTGCCAACCACTAACTCATATGGTGTTCGAAGAGGATGACTTGGACTTGGATGGAGCTGGAGCAATAGTTTCAATTGTTGAACTTGAAAGGTGTGTTCAGACGTGCAACTGGTGATGATGCAAATAAGCATCTAATGTACTTTGTGGCGATATACAAATCACATGAAATTCCTAGGGTTAGTCAGACAGCTATGAAGTTGAGACTATTTTCGTTGTGTCTTATTGGGGAGGAAACCAATTGGCTCAATGAACATCAAGGTGATTCAGTCAGGACCTGGAATGAATTGAAGGAGGCCTTCTTGGAACGGTTCTACACTGAATCAAAAGAATTGCAGATGAGATAGATGCACACAAACAACTACTGGGGAAGAAATGCATGATACTTTGTGGAGATTCAGCCAAAAGCTAAAAAAGTGCCCGAACCATGGTCTCACTGAGAGACATTTAGAACAGGCATTTTATAGATCATTAGATTATGTTACTAAGGATGTTGTTGATGTAGTGTGTGGAGGATCATTCATAAGAAAGAGATTCCCAGAAACTATGCAACTAATGGATGAGGTCTCTAAAAATAATAGAGCTTGGCATACCAGGGATGCTGAAATGGGAGATCTTTGGTTTCATTTTTCTTGAAGACTTTGTGATTCTGGATTGCTAAGTATGCTTTGACTTTCCCATAATTTTGGGAAGACCATTTCAGGCCACTGGTCGAGCTTTGGTTAATGGTGAGAGTTGAGAGTTGAAGTTCAGGCTTAACAATGAAGAGTTAAAATTCAAAATATGCAGGTCTATGAAGCAACCATAAGACATGAATATGGTGTATGCGATAAAGGTCATTGATGAAGGGGAGCTGGGAGCTGCTACTGAGGACAGATTTGTTGTGGAAACATTGGCAACCGTACTGATGAATTCTTAAGAAGACCTCCAGGTTGACTATGTGGAAACTGTAAATGCTCTGCAAGGTATGGGGTCACATTTTTATGCTCCAAAGAAATTAGACCTGGATCTGAAGAACATGCCAAACCCGCCAGTAAAACCATCTATTAAGCAACCGCTTGTACTTGAACTGAAACAGTTACCTAGCCACCTAAGGTATGTATTTTGGGTACTAATAACACTTTGCCAGTTATTTTGGCTGCAGATTTGAATGATGAAGAGATGGAAGTTGTGGTTGGAGTCTTGCCAAGATACAAAATGGCTATTGGTTGGACTATTGCTGACATCATTGTGATACCTCTGGGTATCTGCACTAATAAATCCAACTCGAGGAGGACTCTAGCCTGAGCATAGAGCACCAAAGGAGGTTGAATCCACCAATGCAAGAGGTGGTTAAAAAGGAAACCATAAAGTGGTTGGATGCACGGGTGGTGTACCCCATTTCTGATAGTCATTGGGTTAGCCAGTGTAGTGTGTACCCAAGAAGGGTGGTACGGTTATGGTTGCCAACACGAAGAACAATTTAATTCCATAACGACCAGTCACAGGATGGTGAGTATGCATGGATTACAGGAAGCTGAGCAAGTGGACCTTGAAGAAACACATTATGATGCCATTCATGGACCAGATGCTTGATAGGTTGGCTGGTAAAGGGTGGCATTGTTTCTTAGATGGATACTCTGGAGAAGACCACTTTTACATGTCACTATGGAACTTTTTCATTTAAACGCATGTCATTTGGATTATGCAACGCACCAGCAACTTTCCAAAGGTCTATGATGCCCATCTTCTCAGACATGGTAGAGGACACTCTGGAAGTGTTCATGGATGATTTCTCTATGGTAGGTGACACATTTGATGATTGTATATTGAATCTTAGAAGGGCATTACAGAGATGGGAGGAGGCTAATATGGTGTTTGTGGGTTTCACTGGATTTGTCATAACTATGCTCGAATCTTAGTCATTAATTCTGGTTGTGCGTTGATAATTGATGAAACCTAGAAACGGGTCATGGAACGACTCATGGTCCACAGTTAGAAATGAAGTAGACACTGGCTAATTTCACGGGGGCCCAAACGAACCATGTTTCACTCCACAGATCGTGAAGCCCTCCGTGAACCATAACTAGTACACTTCACTGCTGCACACTAGCACTTGCTCATGTTCACTAGGGCCATCACGAACCATGGTACCCACCACGACCCGTGGTAACCTCAGTATAAAAAACAATTGTTTTCTTTTCTTAGTAGGTAATTTAGTTTGTCATTTCGAATACGTGGCCCTTCCAAATGATAGATTGGATGAAGACATTCTTAAGGGAAGGCCTCACATTGTACTTACACAAGGGAAGATTAAGTACCCATTAGTGCGTCATTTTAATTTGGTAGCATATTAAATCATTTTTTTCTGATTTCTCAGGTACTATGGGGCCACGTAGAAAGACTTCATCACCACATACCTCACCACATCCCTCGCCAACTCAAAGTGAAAATGTGGTAGAGTCTAGTAGTTCGGAGGTTCAGATTAATACCTCAATTAAAGAGCACTCCCTCGAACTACTAGATCACGGACGGCAAGAGCTATTCTGCAGCACACTCCTTCCTAGTCTGAAGAGGAAGGTAGTGGGTCCAGGAGTAGTTTGGAATTTGGTAGCGGTTCTGGGAGTGGTGAGGCATCTAGTAGCGGTTCCAGTAGGGGTGAGGAGTCTAGTAGCAGCTCTCAGGATAGTGCAGCTGACCTCAATCGGAGGTAGGACTGGAAACATAAACTAGAGAACAGGAAGAAGCATATGCTGAAGGAGAGGATGGTGATAAAGGCACCGAGGCCGTGATGATCCAATATGTTCACCTACATGAACCTGACCCAAAAGTGAGATAACTAATTGATTGCTATCATTCTATTTGGACTATGGAGAGGTCAGATGATTTCTCCAAGAATGGGATCGTGTCCAAGTCGGGAGGCTCTAGTGGTAGGCCAGTCATACCTAAAACTAGAGTAGTGGCATTGGATATTCAGGCATTTCTAGACATCTATAGAATATTCCAACTACATCAATTCGAATGGATGAAGAACTCTACTGGAGTTCTCCCACCACAATACCCGTGACTTCTGTGCCTCATATGCACATAGGGACCAGTTAATTCTATACTGGTGAGGGAAAATTCATAGATATATCTGAGGCCACGATCAACAGGATGTTACATGGTCCAGATTACACACCACCAACCTCAGTCGGCCTTTTTTAAGATAAGCATCATGCAATAACGAGTGAGATTAAGATGGAGGATCCGAATTTGAGTGAGCGGGTCATGCATTGGATTGGTGGGTTAATTGCCTTAGTGGGTGATAATGCAGCATGGTTTGCAGGGACACAAGTGCAGATTACGAAGGCATCACTGTCATTTCCAGCCAAGGTTTAGTAGGTTGTTGTTCGTTCACAGTTGCGGCCTACAACTAATGATTATACTTTCTCACCATCCCTCACCTCACTAGTGGCTTGCTTTATGGCTAGTGACCCAGTCAATGTAGGCCCGATCATCACCACAGAAATGCGGGACATAGCACTAAATGAGAGAGCCGATTTACAATTTTCCTGTCTGATAGGGAAATTGTGTCTGCAAGCTAATATTCATCCAAATAAGCTATTAGACAGATGGACTAAGGCATACAAGCTCACCACATCATCCAAAATCAAAGATGGCACCACCCATCATTTTGGTGCGAAAGTTAGGGCAGTGGAACCGTTGGTAGTCGTACCACATGTACCACAGGACACTCCACAGGATGAAAGAGGTCCTGAAAAGGGTAAATCATCATAGCCATCTAAAGGGGCAACACCACTACCAGCTTCAGCCTCTTAGGCCATATGTACTTTCATCACCATTCCTACCTTGTTGTTTGAGATATTGGTTGCAGATCAGAGGCAGACCCGGGCTATAGTCGACCAGATTGTTCTCAAACTACCTTAGGTAGTTCAGCAAGATGTGTTAGCTACAGAGAAGTTGCTATAATATGAGATGCATATATAATTGGCGGTACTAAAAGATATGATGGACGGTCTTGAGGTCCATGTGCAGAATCAGTTGTAGACTGTCGGTTCGGTGAATACGGAGGAGTTGAAGACGCAGTTTGGCTATGATGAGAGCTGAGATTGCTAAACTAGTTGAGAATCTAGTCACTGTTCCTCCCCTGGTTGTCCTGGAGTCTTTGATGAGCCTGTTCAGTGAGACTCTTACCACCCAGGTCCTTGATGATTTCTGGGGTGAAGAGCCCAAAAGCAAAGCCAGCAAGAGAAAGCACAAGGCGGGAAATCTGATGAGGAGCAGCCGCAAAACCTCTCTAAGGAGGAAAGAAAGCAGCACAAGAAAGCCCGCAAGGAATCCCAGAGAATAGCGAGGCAAAAAGTAGCACTTGCACAGCAGAGGCATGATGCGGTGATAGCTGGCACATCTAGTAGTGTGATATCAACTCCAGGTAGCAGCAGTCAGCCTGACTCAATGAAGGTCCCAGAATGTGCACCTGTGAATAAGGTTTCCAACATTGCTCTAACTACCGGCGCCTAGTGCGCCGCAAGTATGACCCCTCCTCATAGCCCTGTATTGTTTTGCTTTATTAACTTTGAGGGAAAAGTCCTTTTTTTGTGGAGGGGGAAGGGTGGCTAGCAACCTACCATTTAAGTGTTAGAGTGTATGGAGATTGGATATGTGTTGTGTTTTGATGAATATGTGATGCTTTTGAGAAGTTTTTGTATGATGAGTTGTGCTACAGCTACGTTTTGATCTTGCTTATATTGGAAATACTAACAAATATGTCCTTAACCTGAAAGTTTGACTGTTAGGCTCTTTATATGACATCCTAGATACTCGCGTGTTAAACATTACTAGCTTGAAACATAAATTGGTTAACTAAGAAACTGGAAAATTTAGTCATGTGTCACGTGCATGTAAGGTTGGCATGAACTCTAACACTAGCCGCAGAAACTAGAACTAGCGTGAGAAGTCTTGCTAGAATTTGAGAATAACTGGATAGGAAGTGATCAGTAGGCCATTTTTGCTAAGCCCACTTAAAGCCAAAAATAAACCACCAAATGAAAATTATGACCCTTGAACCTTATTTGAGCCTTGAAACTAATTTTGTTCTTACCCGTTTGATCTCATATCCTTGGGTCTACGAAGATACGACGCTTCAATTCAGGCCAAAAGCCTAAGTAGAGAGTGATTACACCCTGAGCAGAAAGGAAAAGGATAAACAGAAGGTTCACTCAATCATCTTTAAAGCACAAAGTCTAAAGAATCGCTTGATTAGGAGAAATGTGCAGTAAAAAAATGATAAAATAAAAAAATAAATGAAATAAAAAATGGTGGAGCTACTGGGATGTATGAAAATGAAAAAAGAAATGGTGTGGCTGCTGGGATGTACTGAAATGAAAAATGAGGGAATCGCTCAGATAAAGTTGTGTGTGAATGAAACTTTGGAGAAGCAAGGTATTAGTCACTCACAAAACCAAAAATTCCATTCCCTAGCCCGAGCCTATGTTACAAGCCTAAGAAAGCCCTACAGTGATCTTATTCAAGTTATTTGATACATAGAGTGTAGAAAACAAGGACAAACCTATGGTACTTTTGTTTCTAGTGTTAGAAGTTCTTTGGGAGTATGAGCATAAAACTTAGTCCCAATTATCATGTGTGAGGGACTTCTTTGGTGTGAGGATATTGTGATTACATTTGATGGTAAACAAATTTGTGTTAGCTGATAATGTACACGAGCATAAGCGTGGTTGACTGTGATTAATGGGATGTCATACATTGATCCTTGCATATTAGATATATGGTTTTGGATATAAATTGTGGTTGAGATGGCTAATGTATGCTAGTATTGTATATTTGGTGTTTGAGCGTCAAATGATTCATTTTTCTCATCAGTTGAGGACAAGTAATGGTTCTAAGTTGAGGGTGTTGTTGTGCCGTGAAATCTTGGCACATTTGATGCTCAAAATTAAGGATAAATACTAGAATCAAGTATATTTTTGTAAGATTTGATGTGTTTGTTGAATATCTAGACAGGTTCACACTTACGTGGAAAAGTTGAAAAAAATAAGCGTAAAATAAATGTACTAAGGGAGACACCACGAAGCCTATTACGGACTGTGGCCATCATGACGGGCCGTTATAATGTCCATGGTGATGAAGCAGTGAACCTGGAAATCTTGATGCTGATAACCAAAGTCCAAGTGAAGACCATGGAGCCCTAGACGGGTCGTGGTCCTCTTGACGGACGGTGATGCTGATCGTGAAGGTGAACCAGTGGGAAGACCTCGAGGAGTTGTGTTTTGGTTTGTCCAAGTAAAGACCGCGAAAACCCACACAGGTTGTGGTCCTCATGACTACTCATGATGCTGATCGTGTAGGTGAACCAATAGGAAGACCTCATGGATTTAGGTTTTGGTTTCGCCATGTAAAGAACTCGGACACCCAGACGGGCCGTGGTCCTCCTAACGGACCGTGACACTGAGCGTGAAGGAGTGTTAGTGAACATGTGTTAAAGAGTTACATTTTGGTTGACCAAGAAAGGACCACAGATGTCCTCACGAGCCGTGAAGACTGTGATGGACCGTAGTGTCGTCCGAGTAACGCTCCGACATTTCAATCCTACTTCGAGTAGGAATCTATTTAGACAGACTATTTGAATTTACTAGGTTGATTTTTTTGTTTTATCTCGTCATTTTTGGAACAAGAGACTACTTTCCTATTATTCTCTACTTTTGGTTTTATCGATTAACATTGGATTTGAGACTCAAGTTTGATTTGGTTTTTGAATAACAATCGTTCTTTGAATTCACAAATCTTAGTAAGTGATTTCTCTTAATTGTTTCAATACTGATTTGTACTTATTCAATTGAAAGCATGAGTGGATAAACACCACAACTAGGGTTGTGGGAACTATGACAGAAATGTAGTTGTAGGTTCATAAAACGAGTTGAATGTGATTGTTATTTGCAAAACTTAATTCAAATTTTGTTATTCGTTATTTCTGATGAGTGCATGCATTAGAACTTGCTTGTATCTATCATTTCTTCGAAAGAAAATTCATAGTTAAGAAAAAGTCAAATTAATCTGTTGTTTTGGAGTGAAAGTTCTAGTTCGATAGAACAGAACTTTGACACCAAAGTATGAGAGGGTAAAATATAATAACACTCTAAGACCGAGTGGATCCGAGTAGAAGTTATCTAACAAGACTTAGAGGTGCTAGGTACATTTAGCTCGCTGGTAATTTGTAAAGAATTAATCACCTGAACTTGTTCACGAATCAACACTAGATTCAATGTCATGAGAAACACAAGCCTGGTTTTAATTAATTATCATCACAACCTTGAAGTTAAAATCCTGTTACTTATGAAAATCTAGATATTATAATAATATTTGTTACTTGACTCTTAAAACCAACCCAGTTTACATTTCGTAAGTACTTTCTCTAGGAAATAATAACAACATTTGGATAAACGCGACAATGAAACTATTTCTGTAAAGAAATTCTCTATGGGATCGACCTCAACTCACGTTGTGTTCTATAAATTGACTTCAACCGTTTAATTTTCTTAATTGAAGTGTAAGTTTGGACGTATCACAGATACATGTATTCAGGATTATCAACATGCGTTTCGTTGAGGTCATGTGGTATTCCAATCAGCTGTGGTGACCCTTTTTGTATTCCTGAGAACTTCACGTTTACCTTACAGTTAGCAGTTTTGACATGTTGTGGGTCTTGTACTGATATCCATTTGTAATAGTATAGACTTCATACATAGACAGAGATGAGGAGTTTTTGGTAATTTCTTTCGTTTGAATTATTTTATAAACTCTGAGTATATCTTTTGAGTATTGTTCAAACTTTTTAAAGTTGAGTATTTGAGTTTAATGAGATTTGATTCAGTATTAAAATTTTGTATGCTTGAGTTAGTCTTCCGCTTATAGTCAACCAGGATTACGATTCACTTGCGGACCAACAATGGTTCTCGAGTGCCGGCCATGTCCAGGGTGTAGACTCGGGTCGTGATATTCTTGTAACTGTAACCTCAAATTGGAAAATAGTAGCATCATAAGGAAACAAAGTTCAATTCATCAATTAGCTATACTTTTGCCTTGATTAATTCAGTACGATCCAACCAACTCTTTTGCACTCCTTTTTCGTGAGCCACACAAAATACCAATTCCAAAATTCAAAATCTTTTCGATGTCAACACGAGAAGCAACTGATGTGCAGATGCTTTGCTTCAGATTAGATATATAAGAGCCTAGAATGAAAAGTAAAAAAAAAAATAACACACGATCTAGCAGTTCAGTTACCAACTCCTAAATAATAGGAAAACATGACTAACAACTAATTGACTAAGTCTTACTTAAAACATAGGCAGTAAAATTAAATTTACTGCAGTTCAATAGCAGATTCCTAACACACACAACCTGTTCCTTTGATAACATATCAGTGACGTAAATCCAACACCATAACTCTACATCAAACCCTGGCAACTCCATCTCCAACCATCAACTCATCATTGTCGACTTTTTCATTTCATGGCATAGAAAATCCCTTGAACCTATTATCTCCTAACCCCTCCCTAGAACAACCTCCCATGCCAACTCTAGATCCTACACCAAACCGAATAACAACTATGTCCCAAAATAGTATTATCAAGCCTAAAAGACAATTCAGTTTTCTCACCCATTTCACTCCTACACCAACAACTTTCAAACAAGCTACTAATATCCATGACACATGGAGACAAGATATGAAATTAGAATATGATGCTTTGATGAAGAATCAAACTTGGGAATTCGTACCAAAAGACTCAAAGAAGAATGTTGTGGACTGCAAATAGTTGTATCACGTTAAAATAAAAGTAGATGCTTCTATAGATCGATACAAAGCTAACGTTGTTGCAAAGGGCTTCACGCAACGCCCTGGCTTAAATTTTAATCAAACCTTCAGTCATGTTATCAAGCCCACAACAGTGCGCCTTGTCTTATTCATAGTAGTGCAACACAATTGACACATTCATCAACTCGATGTCAATAATACTTTTCTACATGGCCAGTTGACTAAAGAGGTTATTATGTCTCAACCTCAAGGCTTTGTTAATTGCTAGTTTCCTTCTCATGTTTGCAGATTAGAAAAGGCCATTTATGGTCTTAAACAAGCCCCGCGGACTTGGTATACTGCATAGCGCAATCATCTATAGAAAATGGGATTTATCATGCCTGAATCTGATGCTTCTCTATTTATTTTGAAGAATTTTGCTGCAACTGTTTATGTACTCGTTTATGTTGATAACGTTTTGATCACGGGAAGTCATCCCAACTTGATTAGACATGTTATTGATTCCTTGGGTTCTCGGTTTTCTTTGAAGGATCTTGGTCACTTGGACTACTTTTTGGGTGTTTAAGTTAAAAAAGTGCCAGGTAGTCTTATTCTCTCTCAATCCAAATACATTCTTGACATTTTGTCTGAATTAGATATGCAAGATTGTAAAGGAATCTTGACTCCAATGTGCTCCGGTAAACTACCTCGGGAAACTGATGGTTCTCCGCCTGCTAATGCTACACTCTACAGGTGAACCCTTGGTAAGTTACATATTTATCATTCACACGGCCTGATATTTCCTATGCTGTCAACAAACTATCACAGTTTATGTATGAACCTACTGATGAACACTGGAAGGTGGTTTAGAGGATACTACGGTATCTTAAAGCTACATCAACTTTAGGTCTTGGAATTCTTCACAACTCTAACAATCTTTACATGTATGCTGATGCCAATTTGGCAAGAGACCCGAATGACAGAATATTCACATCAGGTTATGTTCTTTTCTTTGGGTCCAATCCAGTGAGTTTGTCGTACAAAAAGAAACAAGCTATAGCTCGCTCATCCACTGAAGCAAAGTACAAATTAGTTGCAAATGTGCTTGCCGAACTCATATGGGTGCGCAACTTGCTCAATGAATTGCGTATCACCATTCCGAATACACCCACAATCTTTTGTGACAATGTTGGCTTCACTTATCTCTAACATAATCCAGTGTTCATAGCCATATGAAACATATTGTGGACTTCTGTTATGTTAGGAACCAAGTTCAAGTGCATCAAGTTCTTCTCACACACACTTACGCTTGTGATCAACTTGCTGATACATTTATGATTTCCATAGCCCTTGCGAAAACCAGCCTTTGAACAGTGTCGTACCATGTTAGGTATTGTTGCACTATGCCTAACTTAAGCGGGTGTATTAAGCATTAGTTACTGTAATTATTAGTTACCGTAACTAATACTGTTTTGGAGTAACAATTGAAGACTCCCCCAATTGTTTAGGAGTTCAGGTAGTTGGTTTCCTTAAGTTTAGCTGTAGGTTGTTCTTATCTTTCGTATTTAAAGTTTGGGTACTAAATGAATAAGATTATCTTTCGACTACTTTTCTCTATCTGATTTTATAAGAAGAAGATTGCACAATTTCCCTTGACCAAAAACTCTAGTCACTCTTTTATCACTATATTCAATATAGTTTACTAGTGAAAAGAAAACATACAGAGAGATTAGAAAACTATAAGAGTAGAGGATGTGATTGACAAGTAAATTGGAATCTTTTAGGTCAAGGAGTTCAAAATAGGCTATCTGTCTAACCATAAACAGTCAAGCTCTAAGGAAACCCTTATAACCCAAGTGGACTGGATTAGGCACCACATCGGTGATCCAAACTAGTATAAAAATCTTTGTGTCAACTGTGTCTTTTATCTCTCTATGCCTTATATGATATGTTATTTTATCTAATCATCTAAACTCTAGGGTAGTTGACTTGAAGAAATCAACAGTCGACCGATTTTAACTTGACTAACATTTGAAAAGAATTTCGATTCATCTCCCCATCCCACACCGTCCTCTTATGTTTTACATACTAATGTGGTGAGACAGATCATGGATATTTGTATCATGAAATAGACAATACTTAAAACAAAATAACCACATTTGCACATAAATATCTTGCTCCAATACATATATTCAAGTCAAAGTGACAGGTCAACACAAACAATACTATGACAAGGCAAAGAAGTTACTAGTGCTATCCACACAACTTTCCTTTTTGAATGCATCTTGAATGCTGACTCCTTTCATAAGTTGATATGATTATCAAATTGGTCATTCTAGTAACTGTAAACCTCAAAACTGGAAAACGGATAGCATCATAGGAAACAGAGTACCATTAATCAATTAGCTATACCTTTGCATTGATTGTTTCAATACGATTCGACAACTCTTTTGCACTACTTTTTTGTGAGCCACGTAAAATACAAATGCCAACATTCAAAATCTTTTCGATGTCAGCATAAGAAGCAACGATTGTGCAAATGTTTAAAAGCTTCAAAGCATGTGGAACCAAATCCATCCTTGAATCACAATATCGACAGAGATACTCTGCATCCAAATTGATGCTTCCTCTGACTATCCCAACCATGTAAGCTCGTAGAGCACACTCTAGATGGGAAACATGTCCACATATGTGGCCATCCACTACGGTTGCTTCACATCGGATGTAACTGTACCTATCATAGTCCAAACTGATAAGCTTTCTGCAAAGTATACAACAACAGTCTCCACAGAAACCAGGCTCACTGCAATAGAGATCACAAAATCTTGTCCCCGTAAAAGGATTTTCTACTGTTAAACTGCTATAGATTTGGTTACCAGCCTTACAAGTAATGGCTCCGAAAGGAAAATCAGACATTAAAAGATGCATTTTTGTCCATGAAAATGTAGTCCTCTCTTTCATATCTGAGCCAAAATCAATGTCTAAATAATGAAAAAAATTGGCATAAGGTTTGTAAACTACCAGTAGTGGCAGAGCCAGGATTTCAATTATAGGGATTCAATTTTCTTTTTATGCTAAGCAGATTCAACAACTTACAGATATGCAAAAAAACTCATTTTCCCTATCTTATCAACGAAACTCTGTCCCTAACTACGTGCACAAACTGCATAATCATGGACAAAATTAACTTCAAAAATAAAAAGATCCACCAAAAGGGAATAAAAATATATAAATTTTTGTGGACGGAATAGGAAACCAAGCTCAAATCATTTTCCTAAAGATCCAAATTCATGAGAAAACTCAAAAAGTTTGACTTCAAAATTAGGAATTAAATAGCCTCTATTAATGGGGTAGTAAAATCTTGAAGTAAACAGTGGGTAATAAAGATGGGGAGTTAAAACTCATTACCCAATTGAAGAATCTCGAAAAGCCTCTTTAAAATTGCCTTTACCGAGCTTCCAAAGTTCAAAAATGGTGAAATGAGGATGAATCACTGATTTTGGAAAGAAAACTCTATCCAGGTCACTTTTGCCCTTCGCAATCGCGACCCTATACCTCTCAATTGCGATAAGTAATGCTGGTCAACTCATTAATTAACCATCGCGATCGCGACATAGGGCCACGCAATCACAATGCTCAAAATGCTATTGTGATTTCAACATCCTCCATACAATCATGAAGCACAAGACCACATACCAATGCGACCGTAACCAAGAGCCTCGCGATCACAAAGATTACTTAACATGATTCAGATACAACACATCAACAAACACCAAGACTCAACAAAATCACCTAATGAACCCTCGAGATCCGTTAAAAATTTTGCACACATAAACCTGATATGCTACCCAACTAAACTCGACGTTCCAAACTCAATGGAGCGTCAGAACATAGATACAAAGTCTCCTTGACCTGGTATTCGTTTAAGTTTCAATAAACTTAACTCTTACTCAAAAACACTAAACTGCCCTCGGAACCTCTGAAATTTCAACCAAGACCTCACGTAGAACTAAAATCATCCCCCGAATCCAATGGTGTCATCAAAATTCAAATCCAAGCGTTCAAACTCCGAATGTTGACCAAAGTCAACTCTTTGCCTAATTATACTTAACTTCCAACTCAAGGGCTCAAATCAACGAAAAAGACTCCATAATTGAAAACAACTACACTTCTAGACCAAATTCCTCATTCTGGAGCTGATGGAACAGACTAAAAACTCTTCCAAGATCGTAGCTCTGATTGTTGCCAAAAACCACTTTTAACAACTTGAGGTCTCCAAAACTCTAAAACTTCCAAAAGACTCAAATTTCCAATCAAATTTTAAAACCAACTTCATAAACTAAAAGGCATGACTTGGGACAACTATCAAGAGGGGAAAAATGATAATTTTTCCAAAAGTTTTAAAAAATGACCTACAAGGTCATTACACGAGGTTGTGATGGTTCAGAAACGTACATAGAAGATGCACATATGATTTAGTGCATAAGTGTGAGAGGTTGTCTATGAATGGTTTCAAGAGAGGTAGGTTGTAATGACTCTAAAAAAATGAACTAGTGAAACTAGAGCCTAACATGTGTGCGTTTGTGTTTGTCATAAGGTTTGATGGTGTTTCATGTCGTCCCGAGTCATGGTTGAAAAACTTAGGGGTTAAACGTCCGGGTACGAATCCCCAAGGACCACCCAAGGGGTCCTTGAGGAGGACCCCAACACTGCCCAAAAATCTGTCAAAACAGCTTGATCTACGCCCATGATTCACGCCCATTATATTGACCTATGCTCCGTAGGTCAGGCCTGCAACACCATGCAGGTTTTGAGCCTTAAGTACAAACGATGGACCCAAACCACGCCCCTTAGACCAATCCACGGTCCGTGGATGGTCAAGTCATAGGTGCTGCCAGTTTTTCAGTTTTTGTTTTTAAGTTAGGTGTTTGGGATTTAGTTAGTTAATTAATTAAGGGCTTAGGGGGCTGGTTAAGTGGTTAAATAACTTCCTATAAATAGTTAATAGACCCCTAAACTAATGACTTTTACTCATTTAGACTTCATCTCTCAAATCAAAACCCTCCCTCTCAAACTCCTTTCTCTCTAAGAACTCCATTGAAGACTTCAAGTTTCCAAGGTCAATTTCATCAAGATATTCAAAACTTTTTCAAGGGAATTTCGTGGATTCTCATCCAATTGGTATGGTGATCCTTCATCTAGGGTTAGATTTCACCCTAGAGTCAATTTCAAAGATGTTTTCAAGTTTCACCAAAAACATAGATTTCACTCAAACTCATGGGTTCTTGCATCAAACGTTTTCAAAGGATAAACTATGATTATATTGATGTTTAATTGATGATTTAAAGATGAAAAACTCTATGAACCCATGATTTCTTTCAATTCCTAAATTTGGACTTATGAAGTGGGTTTATTAATTATAAATGAATGATGATGGATTTATGTGTAGATTGATTTATATTATTGATTTGTATCATTATCTATGTCTAATTACGGTGAATTTTTGATGAATTGAGGATTTGTGATCATAGCCTTGAAAGGGCAAGTTTGACCTAATTTCATGTTAATGTAGAATTGAGCTTGAATTGTTGATCCACTTGAAAGGTGGAGGTGTTTACTTACTTTGTACATTATGATCATAGCCTTGAAGTCATATTGTGAAGGATTGAAGTATTATCATAATGTTGTAACTGTGAATGTATAATGTGAATGATTTACATGTGATTTTCATGGATAGAATGATGATCTTGTATAGAATGTGAAAGTGTTATGATTAAAAGCATATTCTCACTAAACACTCATGATGTTGATAATGGAAGGTAAGGGGTTCTCTATTGTAAAGTTGTATATATTGAATTTGTAAGCTAGTGCATCCTTTTCTTGTATTGTTGAATGTGATCTCTTAACTTGGTAGGCTTAGGCATCTTCCTCTTGAATAATAATTGTATCTTGAAGTAATGTCTTAATTTCTTGGATTGGTAGACCTATTGTTGGTAGCCTTTCTATAAATGTCTAATGAAGTATTCTAGGCTAAACCTTGTATTGGTAGACTTAATGTTAGTGGCCTTTCATGAGGAGTCTAGTTACTAATGTGAATGAAACACCTTGGTTTGGTAGACCTAATGTTGGTGGCTTCTACTTGTGTGTGTAAAACCTTGAAGCGGTAGACCTAATGGTGGTGGCCTCTTACTTGTGTGAAATGATGGACTAAGAGATGGTCGACCTAAAGGTGGTAGCTCTCTCTAAGGAAGTCAAGACCTATCCTTAAAGTACCTTGAAACGGTAGGCCTATTGGTGGTGGCCCTTTCTTGGGAAAGTACATTGGGACGGTAGGCCTAATGTTGGTGGCCCTCTCTAGTACACTAATGCAATAAAATATTCTATGGGAATGTAAGCTAAGCACCGAGAGGATATGGTAACATGGAAACTCTCCCAACGTTAGGCTAGGGTTCCAATGAACATCTTCATATCCCATAACTATGTGCCCACATAGGATATTAGTGAGTGGATTCAATGCAAATCCAAGATAATCTTACCGGTCTTCCTTAGGCAAGGAGATCACCTCTTCCGGTGTGGGGAAGTCAACGGATTCCATGTCCAGCTTGCATGGTCTATGTCGGTTAAACGCTTATTCCCATCACGTGGGATGTGCACTCTAGTTACTTGATAGGTACTACAATGTGTAGGTAGTAGTATGGGATGCTATTTACACATGGCACGAGTACGCTTTGAAAGGGATTGAGTGAGTTCCCTAAGTCTTAATGACTAATGTGTGAAGTCCCCTAAATGCATGAATGTGTCCTAACTGAACCTAATGAAGATTGTTGACTCCTAAATGCTTAATGTAGAGATGCATACTATACTTGTATTGTATAATGAATGACTTCCTTGTTATGACTTGTTGATTGTAAATGTGCCTTGTCTAGGGTGACTTCAATGGAATACTTGGTGTGAGTAGTAGTATGAGATGCTACTTGCACATTGCACAAGTAGGACTTATGGGTTATCTTAGGTGATGGTCCATATGTGATAATCATGTCTTATGTAATGTTTATATCTCTTATGTGTGACTAATTGTGTAAGTATGGAAAGGTTGTTTAATGAGTTCACCTTTGGTGACCTTAGGATGATGCTTTGGTATGGATAGTGGTATGGGACGCTATCCATACATTGCACAAAGTGTTACTTGATGCTTGCTTAGGGTGAAGGATCAAGGTAAAGGAAATGGGTTCTATGTGTTGAACATGTTTCTATTGTGGATAATGACTTGTATGTTGGTTGTGTTGATTATTATGTCTCGATTATCATGTATATGAAGTTTTATAAAAAAAAATGGCATATTAGCATGACCTTATGATATACCGTAAGTTTACGGTATTTCTAATACATTTCACTTACAAGTTGGGTGTGTCTAGGGCCTTTTTATATTGGTTTTTATGTGTTTTAATCATGTTTTGCAGGAAAGATGTTCATGCGTAGAAATATAGAGACAGCTGAAAGAAATGCAGAAACATGGCATTGACGGAGGTGATCTACGGACCGTAGGTCCATTCACGGTCCATAGGTGATGACCGTAGATCAGCAGGCATGGTATTGAGGACAAATCAGGGAAATCTGACCAAGTGTGGAACCACGGTGTCCATTGACGGTCCGTAGATTGATCTACGGACCGTACTGTTGATCCATAGAGTGATACTGCGAGGGTTCCAGTACCTGATTTTTGAAGATTCTAAGTGTGGAGCTACGGAGGGGATTGACGGACCGTAGATCGATCTACTGTCCGTACTACTAGTCCGTCGTTTCCTTCAGAGAAGCTGATTTTTGGAAGCGAAAATATTTTCTAAGTCCTGGCTGACGGAAGGGACTTACGGACCGTAGATCCATTGACGGTCCGTAAGTTAGTCTCGTGGATTGAAAACGCGTACCTGAACAAACTTTCCTTAATTTGTTTTCCTTTTAATTTAGGATTTGTTTTCTATAAATAGGGCATGTAAACCTCGTTTTTGGGGGTTAGACATTATTATTCTATTTTTACTTTGTGACTTTGGGAGATTAAGTTGCAACCCTAGCAATTATT
>JAJOOR010006398.1:0-47245 GCA_036250505.1 Solanum acaule
CTTGATAGGTTTGTGCACTTAACCGGATAATGGTAGGCACCTGATTTTTGTGAACTTTGAGGTTTCAAGCGTGGGTGTCGTAATCTCGAAGAAGTGATGGGATTGTTTTGCTTCAGGGTCGCAAGGGTTGTTGTGCGATTGTGTACGGGAGAATGTTGGGCAGAGCATTGTGATCAAGAGGGGTGAAGTCCACGACTGGAAATGGAAAGGAACAGGGGGGTTTGTGGGGTCTGCGATGATGTTAAAAATCAACAATCTCTCTACCTTCGTAAGGTAGGGGTAAGACTGTCTACACACCATTCTAGCCACACTCCACTTGTTGAATTAATTACATTGAGTTTGTTATCGTTATTGTTATTTTTATAAGAAAAGTCCCGAGGTAAGAATTTATCTAACTAACAATCCTATTTATAAATAACTAGGTAATGTGTTTGTGCTTCGCACGGTCATAAATAATTGCATTAAACTATGGAATAGTCCTTTACTAATATTTGAATATTTAAAATATTTAAGAGATGGGATCTTTAAAAACATAATATTAAGAGTATTCTAACATGAACTAGAATACTCTACCTTTTCACAGTAACTTTATCTCGTTCCATACCTTTCTTGTAGATTTATCATTCAAATAGTATATGTGTGATGTTATCTAAAGACATAAAATGATACTGTTTATTCAAACATTGTATTCATTAAAACAATACAACACCATACAATACAATACATTATGAAACAATACATAACACTCATCCAAATAGACATTGTAATATAGCAAAAATAAAAAAATTAAGATCATCTTTCGAGAAAACTCAAATCTTACTGATAGAACGAAACTCAAAGTGATTTCTTTCATGAAATTCATCAAACACTTAGGGAAAAAATAATTTTACCTAACAAAACTAAATTATTGTCTGAAAACATGGAAAACCAATGTTAGGATATTCAAATTCTACCACTATCATCTTTGCGGCCTCTCACTCCTTCGATGCTACCACCATTTGCACCATTACTAGCTCTATTATGTTTGCCAACTAGACCTCCCACAATTTGTTGAACCTTGCGATGCCAAAATTAATTTATGTTGTTCAGAAAATATTCTCGCTTGTATTTTTCCTTTGGTGTGAATAATATTCTTATTTGGTCATTTGTTCCAGGCTCTCCCTCCAAGATTGAATATTTTATTTTTCTTTTTAGGGAGGAATCTTGTTTTGACATTCCAACATCCTTTCATTTTAAAATTATTAATGTTGTATGAACACATAAAATATATATAAAAAAATACGATAAAAAAACATAGTGCGCGCACACACACACACTCACACACAAACATACACACTCACACACACACATATATATGCGCAAGAAGCTTAGTCAAACAAGTTATAGTAGTCCAACAAAATGCAAATAATGTAAGTGCTTACAACTTTTACTTCAGTGGTTTCTTGATCAACTTCAAGCTTTGATAAACCCCTGAATACATGTTTTCTTACCTCCACAATAGAACGATATTGTTTTCTCTTATGATAGTAATACTGAAATCCAACATTATTTTTGTTAAGAAATAACTATATATATGATTGTACAAAGTACAAATTAAACTGCCCACTTTAAGAAGTAAATATATTACTAACTCTCATTTTATTGATATATCACTGGTTAGAGATTATTGGTCCTAAATTAGGATAAAAACTAGTTATATATAAAATTTTAAACAAAAAAATAATAATATAAAATTCAAATAATTTTGAATATGATAGTATTGTTGTAGTTTAATAGTCCAGTTTGAAATAAGAAAATAAAGTTTAATTATTGCCTAACACACACAAAACAAATGTTCTGATTTCTTTTTCCAGGAAAAATATAAGATAAAACAAGCGATAATATGATTAAATGGAGGATTCACGATATTGGTAGTGATCAATAATTCCAAATTAAGAAGCATGATATAAAGAAAATAAAATGTCATACATTCAAAGGCGAAGCTAGGTGGGGGTTCGTGGGTTCGGACGAACCCATTAGCTTATTCGTAGATCCTGTATTTGTACTAAAAAATTAACTAAATAGATATATATTAATTTGTGAACTCCGAACAAAATTGATTGACGGTTCTAAAGGAAATTTAGAACCCCCAAACTCTTAATCTTTGCTCCAAGAACATATACATCAATAAAAATTGTATTTACCATGTCAAATGCTCCATTTTCACGTTTTCTCGTTTCGGCTAGCCATCCATGTAGCATCTCCTTGTATTTACGGTTAAGATGATCATTAATTGGTTCTTGTGCATGATTTTTACTAATCGCTTGTGATATATTAATGGTGTAACAATTAGCTTCACCTTTAGAAGGTTCAATTCAAAAGCTAACATTACGAAAGACTGATGTTTTCTTCTTCTCATCAATCATATTTTCGGATACTCTCAAAGTAAAACTCAAGAATAATATTTGAGAAGTAATGTGGTTTGAAGCTTGAAATATCGAGGACTATATATAGATAATTAAATTGAGAAGATGAAATTAATAAGATATGATTGCTTTTAGAAAAAAGATTATGATATTTGGATATTTGGTCAATATACCTATTTATTATCTTTAGAAGGTGACTCTTTTGGAAAAAAAAAATCACGATATTTGAATATTGGGTCAATACTTATTTATTGTTTGTAGAAGGTAGCTCATTTAGGGAAAAAATCACGAATTTTGGACATTTGGTCAATACTTATTAATTGTTTGTCGAAGGCGGAATGGTCGAGGAGACCCTTCTACTTATCCTGATTTGACTAAGCTTATGTGACATTTAATTTTGCTGAGTTGGATAAATATGTGGTTACACGTATTTAAAAGCAAGTGACATCCTAATTTCACTCACTTTTAAATATGTGTAACCACACAGTTTATCCGACTCAGCAAAATTAAATGTCACATAAGCTTAGTCAAATCAGGATAAGTAGAAGGGTCTCCTCGACCATTCCGCCTTCGACAAACAATTAATAAGTATTGACCAAATGTCCAAAATTTGTGATTATTTTTCCCAAAAGAGCCACCTTCTACAAATAATAAATAAGTATTGACCCAATATCAAAATATCGTGATTTTTTTTCTAAAAGAGCCACCTTCTACCAATAATAAATAAGTATATTGACCAAATATCAAAATATTGTATTTTTTTAAAGCAATCATTTCTTATTAATTTCATCTTTATCTATATTCAAAATTACTTTCCATCTTCTCAATTTAATTATGTATATATAGTCCTCGATATTTCAAGTATTAAACCACATTACTTCTAAACTATTATTCTTGAGTTTTCTTTACTTTGAGAATATCCGAAAACATGATTGATGAGAAGAAGAAAAGATCAGTCTTTCGTAATGTTAGCTTCCAAATTGAACCTTCTAAAGGTGAAGATAACTGTTACACCATTTATAAACCACAAGCGGTTAGTACAAATCCTGCACAAGAACCAATTAGTGATTGTCTTAACCGTAAATACAAGGAGATTCTACATGGATGGCTAGCTGAAAAGAGACAACGTGAAAATGGAGCATTTGACATGGTAAATACAATTTTTTATGATGTATATATTCTTGGAGCCAAGATTAAGAATTTAGGGGTTCCAAATTTCCTTTAAAACCATCAATCAATTTTGTTAGGGGTTCACAAATTATCATATATATATAGTCAATTTTCTAGTACAAATGCAAGATCTATGAAAGAGCTATTGGGTTCGTCCGAACCACAAACTCCAACCTAGCTCCGCCTCTGCATGTATGACATTCTCTTTTCTTTACATCACGCTTCCGAATTTGGATTTATTGATCACTATCGATATTGTGAATCCTCCACTTAATTATATTATCGCTTGTTTTATCTTCTTTTTTTTCTGAAAAAGAAAAGAAAAAAAGAATCACAACATTTGTTTTGTGTGTGTTAGACAATAATTAAACTTTATTTTTTTATTTCAAACCTGACTATCAAATTCAAACTTATTAGGATTTTATATCGTATATTTTTCTTTAGTTGTATAAAATTTTATAGTTAACTAGTTTTTATCCTAATTAAGGACCAATGAATCTCTAACAAATGATATATTAAGAAAATGAGTGTAGTAATATAATTACTTTGTCATGTGTTCAGTTTAATTTGTACTTTGTAAAATCATATATATAGTTAGTTCTTAACAAAAATCTTGTTGGATTGCAATATTACTATCATATGAGCAAACAATATCATTCTATTATGGAGGTAAGAAAAGATGTATTCAGGGGTTTATTATCACGCCCCGAGCCTATACCCTGGGCGGGACTGGCACTCGAGAACCATTGTTGGCCCCAAGCGAACCCTTGGTCTGACTTACTTACTCAGCGAAAGACTTTAAACATTTAGAAAAGAACTCAAATGGAAGATAACTCAACTGTCTCAAACTAAACTCATAATGTTTTAGAAATAAACATTTAACATAGCCAAAGTGGCAACTGAAAACTGAACATAAGTCAATAACAAGATAAAGACAAATGAACTAACTGACTGTCTATCTATGAAGCCTCTAATAACTGAGATGGATGTCAGGAAAAGACCCACGACATCCTAATGAGCTAAATACTGAAAAAGCAATAAAAAGGGATCCTCCGGAAGCAAGGAGGCTCACCAACAAACTCTGGAACTCAACTAGAATCAACGATGCACTGGATATTGATCCTGATTACCTGTGTCTGCATCATTAAAAGATACAGGCCAAATGGCATCAATACATTGAATGTACGAGTATGCGAGGGGAATTCTACAACAAGACATAAGCTTGAAAGAAACTAAAAGAACATACCTGGGCTCAACTCAACTCAACTTAACTCATTTTAATATAAAGCAATAAAATAAATGCAATATAAAGAAATGCTTTTAAAACATGGATAACAACTTTGTGTATTTAGAAATACAATAGTAACTATGTATGTATGCAAAGATACAATATAAACTCTGAATGTATATAAAAATAAAATTAATACTGTTGTGGGAGTTTCTCTAATCGGCAACCACCACTATGAGCCTAAGTAGTGATATAGTGTCTTGTCCACGCTGCCAGAACTGTCCTATACTTTGTCGTCATATAGAACACCTTAACTAAGTGGATCCACTAATCTATACTAAAAAGTACTTAAGGAATCATCTAAAAATTATGATCCTTTACTACCCATGATGGTTACATGGATTATGGAGACGTGAGTTATCTGGACTCAAACTCGTCCCCATATCGGTGCTCAATACTACTCCCAAAATACTCAGCTCATATGTTTAAAAACATAACTTCTTTCTTTGGTTTGAGATAATTACTCAAAACTTAGCTTAAAAGCTCTCTTGGAATCGAAGTTCCCTTTCTTGCTCAAATGTGAAAACATTTACTCTTTAACTGAAAACTAGCTCAAAGGTTCTTTTGGAAATCAAGGTTTCCTTTCTTCTTTAAATGTGAGAACATTTTACTCTTTGGTAATACATAGTCCCGATATACTCTTTTGAAGAAATGAACTTCAAACTTAACTCTTTACTCAACTCAAAACTCAAGTCTTAAAACCAAGTTAAAACATTTGTAAAAGACTTTTGGAAGACTATGAATTTCTTTTGACTTGACTCTTAACTTCTCTTTACTTGACTCTTAACTTTCCTTGAATTGAATTATGGATTCAAGGATTGTGATTTGTGATAGGAAAGATCTCATGATGTTTAAGAGTGTTTTTAGATAGTTAAACATGAGAAAAAAAATCAAGAAATCACTGTCTGGAAGAAAGTCCACGACGCGGAGATGTAATTAATTATTTGGTCGCGAAATAAATTTTGAGGCAGAACAGTCAGTGACCGCTCCGCGACGTGAAGAAACTTTCTGTGAAATGGGGGACCAGGTCCGCGACGCGGACTGGGCACCAGATTCACCCGACTTTTTCCTTCTTCATTTTCTAACCCCAATTCGCCTAAATTCGATTCTTTTTCTCCAGGTCACTTTAGATTCAGATACCCAGCATACGTACACAAGAATCTAATCAAACACAACTCTAAAATCGACCTTAAACTCTCAAGAACACCTCAATCTCATCCCAAATTCAAGAACGAAAGCAATTTAAGAATATAACTCAAGAGCATCAAAGTCTCAATATTTTAGGATTAAAATAGACATGTTTGGCGCGTGGGTGAACGAACCCAATGCTATATGAACTCACATACCTCGTAGGGATCACCCCTTGACGAAATCCACAAGCGATTCTTGAAGATCTTGACGATTCTTGCTCATTCTCCTCTTCTTTTTCTCTTCTATAAAACCCTAACTCAGTATTGTAAAAGCATAAACTGAATCCTATTAGTTTAGACCCCAATTAATTACCAAAACAGAAATTAAGTCATGGGGCATGGAAAAGACCATAATTCCCTTCTAAAATCCGAATTAGACTTTCCTTATTTGAATTGCCCAACTTCAAATAGGCATATCTCACTCATACAAACTCGAAATTGAGTAAACTTGGCAGCGTTGGAAAGATTATTCCAAGATCTTTCCTAAGATATCTATTATCATACCTAACTCATATTGATCTAGGAGTTATGGTCATTTGAAGTTGACCAAAAACTCAAACTTAACATACTTAACAAATTTTCCAGATTTTTATTCTTTCCAAAAATCATTATTTCCAATTTTTAACTTCTTTCTAGTCCTTTCAATTAGTGAGATGTTACAATATCTCCTCCTTGGGAACATTCATACTCAAATTAGATTACTCTTACTAGGCTAAGGGCGTAACATCAAACATGTAGTTCAAACACACAACAAGCATAATGCAATTACAACATGCCAACTTATAAATGAATACCAAGAAAGGATTAGTACCTTGATCTGGAACTTATCCGGATTTGAAGAGATGTGGATATCTCTTCTTCATATCTTCCTCAGCTTCCCAAGTAGCTTCCCCAACAAATTGGTTCCTCCAAAGAACTTTGACTGATGCTACCTCTTTTTGTTCTCGACTTGAAAACTTGGCGATGTAGAATCTGAACCGGAATCTCTTCATTAGATAAGCTATACTTGATCCCAATATCTTTAGTTGGTATGATAAGTGAAGGATCTCCCATGCACTTCTTCAACATGGAAATATGAAATACCGGATGGACCGCTGCTAACTCTTGTGGTAGCTCTAACTCATAAGCTACATTGCCAATCCTCTTGGATATTTTGTAACGACTAATATAGCAGGGACTAAGCTTCCCCTTCTTACCAAATCTCATAACACCCTTCATGGGTAATACTTTCAAGTATACCCAATCATCTACTTCAAACTCTAACTCCCTTCTCATAACATCAGTGGTGGATTTATGACGACTCTGCACTGTTTTCAACCTCTCTTGAATGACTTTCATTTTCTCCATAACTTGATGAACTAAGTATGGTCCTATCAACCCTTCTTCACCAACTTCAAACCATTCAATAGGAGATCTGCATCTTCTCCCATAAAGAGCCTCATAAGAAGCCACCTGGATGGTAGAGTGGTAACTATTGTTGTAAGCGAACTTAATGAGAGGTAGGTGATCAACCCAATTACCTTTGAAGTCAATCACACAAGCCCTCAACATATCCTCTAAGTTCTGAATAGTGCGGTCTGCTTTCCCATCTGTCTGAGGATGAAAGGCAGTACTTAAGTTCACCTTTGAACCCAAGCCTTTTTGGAATGACTTCCAAAACTGTGCAGTAAATTGTACACCTCTGTCTGAAATAATGGAGACTGAAACCCCATGAAGTCTAACTACCTCTTGAATATACAACTTAGCATAATCTTTGCTGAATGGGTAGTCTTTACCGTTAAAAAGTGGGCTGATTTTGTCATTGTATCAACAATCACCCAAATAGAATCATGTTGCATGCGAGACCTTGGTAAACCTGTTATGAAGTCCATATTTATCATCTCCCACTTCCATTCTAGAAGTTCTATATTCTGAGCCATACCATAGGGCCTTTGGTGCTCTACTTTAACTTGTTGGCAATTCGGACACTTGGCCACAAACTCTGCAATGCCCTTCTTCATACTACTCCACCAATAAACTTCTCTCAAGTCACGATACATTTTTGTGGAACCTGGATGAATGGAATATCAGGAGCTTTGAGCTTCCTCCATGATCCTCTCTTGAAGTTCATCCACCCCTGGTACACACAACCTACCTTGATACCTCAATACGCCATCTCCCCCTTGTTCAAAATCCAAAACTTTTTGCTTATGAACAAATGCCTTTAATTCAAGTAAAATAGGATCTTGGTCTTGCTTCTATTTTATTTCTGACACCAATGATGATTCAGCCTTATTCATCACCACTACTCCTCCTTTTGTGGAATCCATTAGTCGGACTCCCAAGCATGCAAGTGTGTGCACATATTTTGCTAGCTCTTTCTTATCTTCCTCAAAATGGGTGGTACTACCCATAGATAACCTGCTTAAGGCATCACCAACAACCTTAGCATTACTTGGGTGATAGAGGATACTCTATCATAATCCTTGAGTAACTCTAGCCACTTTCTCTGTTTGAAATTAAGCTCTTTCTGACTAAACACATACTGAAGACTCTTGTTATCGGTGAACACATCCATATGAACACCATAAATATAATGGCACCATATTTTTAAAGCAAATACTACGGCAGCCAATTCTAGATCATGGGTTGGGTAATTCTTCTCATGAACTTTCAACTGTCTTGAGGCATAAGCTATAACTTTTCCATTATGCATTAACACACAACCCAAACAAACTCTAGACGCATCACAATAGACAACAAAGCCATGCGTACCTTCTGGTAATGTCAAAACTGGGGCAGTAGTCAACCTCTTTTAATTTCAATTCCTGAAAGCTTTTCTCACAAGCTTCAGACCATTGAAACTTCACTATTTTCTGAGTTAACTTGGTCAAAGGGGATGAAATAGATGAGAACCCCTTTACGAACCTTCTATAATAGCCAGTCAAACCCAAGAAACTCCTAATATCAGTTGGAGATGTGGGTCTAGGCCAATTCTGCACTACCTGTATTTTCTAAGTATCAATTCTAATTCTGTCACCGGAAACAATATGGCCTAAAAATGCCACAGACTCAAGCCAAAATTCACATTTAGAAAACTTAGCATATAAATCCTTATCCTTTAAAGTCTGGAGAACTATTCTGAGATGGCTAGCATGATCTTCCTTATTAAGATTTTGTTTTCCTTCTTTCACGCCTAAAATCACGTATCATCAATTAACTCCATCACTCTATTTTTGAATTTCAAATCTTTTCTCTTTCTGATTTTTCAATTGCAAGTTATTGAAGAGGTAGTTATTCTTCATCTTCTTCTTCTTCTATTTTTTTCTTTCTACTTCATCAAGTATCAATTTTTTTATTTTTTTTTTAGCTTTTTCATCTACAAATTTAATCGAAGAAGGATGCATGTTAAACTTCAAAGTCGATTGTGGAAAAAATGCTAATAAAAGAAGGAAAAGATCGAATTGTTGGTGGCTCCAGTAAGGGCCTTGGATCGAGATCCATGGGTGACGCCATTGTTGAAAGTGAACAAAAAGTTACGGGAGTTGATATAGAGCAAAAGAGAAAGTGTTGAAGGATTTCTTAATCATTTTTTTTCCTTTTAGCAAATCAGATTGTTGACTTTTTTTTCCGATTTTTTGTTGTTCATATTTTTCTTATACATATGGGTTCAGATCTTTTAGTGTATCTAGTTGATTTTGATTTTTAAATTAATGTATAATTCGTTCGTTTCACTTGTATGATACATTACAATTTTATCATGTACAATATATCTTTTTCAAATTTAGTTTAATTTTGATACATAACCCTAATTTATTGAAACACAAATTAGTATGTATCGTGTTCTTAGTTATGTATTGGATACATACATATTACAAATTTCGCTATCTTTTACTACTGATACATACACCCAACCTTATTCAACTAGTAGAAGGCTATTTATCAGACACTATCAAATATTATTATTGGTACATAAATACTAATGTTTTATAACAAAAACAATTTTTATCATATTCATAGTTATGTATATGACACATAACTTTGTTATGTATACAACATAGTTATGTATCAGATGTTGTGATGTACCGCATGTTGTTAAGTATCTGCAACATAAATAAATCAGTGTATATCATATTCATAATTTTTTTTTGTATATGATACATAACTATATAAAATTGTCAACTTTTTTTTTGAATCTTATATGATTTGGGAGAAAATTGAGAGAAGAAAATTTAAAATTTGAATTGTTTGGAGTTGTTATTTGGGAGAGATTGACATCAATTTGATCTGCATGATTTTGGGAACTGACATTTAATTTTATATTTTATTTCCTTTTTAATCTCAACAAACTAGTTGTATAAGGTATCAAATGTGATGTATCCAGATGATAACAATTTTAAGGAATTTTTGTAAATTGTAAAAGAGTAGGGATATGATGTAATTTGCACCTTATACTATGAGATTCCTAAAAATTATACAAAAAAGTAAAAAGAGTAACCAACATCACGTCCCTTACCCCTATTTTTACACTAACTCAAAACACGGACCTAAACATTTTTAAAAAAATAATTAAAATATTTAAATTTAAAGTAATTATAACTTCTCAATTTTATTCCTAATCTATCCCCTATGTTTTTAAATAAAAAAGATAAATATTGTTATACTATATAATAGTAACTCATGTTAATCTGCTTAACAGCAGAGGCAGAGCCAGATTTTCAGGCCGATGGGTTCTAAATTTTAAAAAGGACAACAATTTTAAAAATGACAAAACACAACTTTTGTAAATGAGATGTTAATCATGTTTGAAAATATTACCTTAGATATTGTTATTGTAAAAACTTGATTTAATAATATGAAGATTTGAGTACTTTATTTTCAAGTTCTAAAATATTGTTAATAAAAATGAATAATTTTTTAAATATAAATTTTGAACGCTTTTACTATAATCTTCAATATTGTTCTAAGTGAGATTAAATTTATTAGATTCACCATTAATATTTTGCCACCTAAAACATATAATTTACTAGTTTCACTATGACCTTGAACCATTATTGCCTTCAAAAGTTAAAATTTCGAAAAGCAAACAACAGTTATAAAACATAATCAATTATCAATATGTGGGATAACCCTATAATCAAAGATTAAAAAATAATATTTGAATAGATAATTAAACAGTGTAAAAAAAAAAGTTGAAAAAGAAGAGGCGAGAGTACATAGTACTTATCGGAGGGCAGATGTCGGATAGTAGCAATCAGATTAAGTTAGAACCCTAACTTTTAAGAATATATTTGGGTCAAGATTTTTTGAATGTCTGGATAGAAATCAATGATATTATTTTAGAGTATGAAACAAACACTAATTTTCTTTTATTTTCATTTACCGATTTTTTGTTTTTTTTTTTAAATAAAAATAAATATATAAACCTACTTATGTTATTATCTTTAGGTTAGATATTGATTCCAAAAACACTTTTTTTCATTTAATATTCTGTTTTTTTTTTTTTTATATATAAATCTCCGTATGTGTTTGTATGTTAGAAATTTTAGGTTAGATATTAATTCCAAAAACACTTTTTTCATTTAACATTCTGTTTTTTAATTTATTTTTTTATATATAAATCTCCGTATGTCAGAAATTAATTCCAAAAATATAGTGCTTAGTGAGTTTCGAACCCACAACGCACAAACAAAGGGACTCCATTGGGTGCACAAAGACCACTGGGCTACCCGCCTCACTGTGTTTGTGGGTTCGCAATAAATTTAAGTGTACTTTATATTTGATATTTTAATATGAATATTGAATCTACGGAAAAATCACTAGGATACCCTCTTCTGCTACAGTAGCTCCGTCCCTGCTTAACAGGCTGATGAGACAAAACAAGACTTGTACTGCACTCCGTTTAAGGTACGATGTCAATTCTCTTCGTGAATTTACTTTCACATTTTTAGCCACTTTTATTTCTAAACTATGCATTGATTTTCACAAAGATCTTTGCTTGGATTCTCAAAGTTCTGAATACATGTCAATAATTATTCGATTTTCTTATGCATATTTTGATTTTAGATAACAAATGCAGGTATCTTAGAATGAGTTCAATTTGATTGTTTAGAAATTCTTATTTCTTGTGCCTCCTCTTTTTCTCTATGTGCGCAGGTGTGCTCCGCCAATTCAAAGCACAAACATTTGTTCTTTTCCCATAAGTATTATCTTTTTAAATAAGAAATACGAAGTTAAAAACAATAACAATATCCACAAATATAAAAAACAAATAAAAATAGAAATTACCAAAAAAAATCCTATTAAAAATTAATATTTTTAAATTTGTATTTTGCAATAAAAAAGTGTCAAAAGTCAATGTCATAAATAAAAAACTTTTTTGAATTTCAAAAATTAATATTAAAAAATATATATTAACATAATTTTTCAAGAACTAGCCTAAACAAACAAAATATTTTCACGCTCTCGACTCACCGGCAGTGAATAAATTAAATGGATCTTCATATTCACAGTTAGAACTTAGATATAAAAATTATGATTGACTACTTTTTTTATGCAATAAATATTTGAATATATCACATATTATATTCTTTCACTCTAAACTAAGAATAAGTTATGCTTCAGTATGCGTTACCAAATTAATGAAAATATAATCAATTACCAAAATGCTAAGTGATATATTCATTAATTTATTGCATCAAAAAAGTAGTGAATCATAATTTCTATATATTATATATAATATTGCATTGAAAAATATAATGATAGTTAGATATTTGTTAACTTAAGATATTCTAATGCGTTTAATTAAATTTTGGGAAAAGGGTTTGAAAAATACTTCAACTTTGGCCGAAATTGTTGTTACGATACAAAAATTTATCGAGGACCTTTTACCCCTTACATGTAACGACCTGATTCCGTCGTTAGGGAAATGCCAATGGAGAAAGAATTGGGGCTAGAAAACTTTTGAGTAGTAACTTGGAATTTCCTAACCTAATCCACATTTGGACGAAATCAGAATCATTAAGGTGTAGGGAAATCTGGTAACAATTGGGTGACTTATTTATGATTTTGATTACATGAGTCGTTAGATAAGTCGTTAAGGAATTTGTACGACTTTACGGAATTGAATTCGGGTGAGTAGAAATCCTGGAATCGATCTTAGCGTGAACGGTATTTTCTGGGCATCGTTGGTTAAAGGTGTGTCATGAAATGGGAGGTCTTGGAATTATTAAAATAGCTCACTGGTTCCGTGCATACCGCTGGGGCGGGATTTCTGCCTCCAGGGCGGGGCCACTGTAGCAGGTTGAGGACTGCTGTGGCGGGTCCGATGCGACTTAAGTAGCAAATAAAACCCCAAAAACCTCTTTATTCTGTACTTTTCGACTTTGAGAGCTAAGGAACGACCCCAGACGAGTTCTTGACTGTTTTTCACCATTCTTGAGGCTAAAGGTAAGGTTTTAACTCCCGAATCCATTTTTAGATCCGTAGAACGTAGTTTCTTGGGTAATTATCATTGGGAAAGGTTTTGATATGAAGTTAATGGTGGAAAAAGGCCTAATTTGGGTATTGGGATCTTGGGTTGGCCTAGGGTTGATAATGTTGATTATTATCCAGGTAATTAGGCCTCATTTATTAATCCTTGCGTTAATTATATGTTTTTAGACCACGAACAAGTGGAAAGAATCCGGAAATGGAAGATTCAAGTGCCTTAGGGGATTCAAGCTTGGATTCGAGGTAGGTGCTGGTTGTCATTTCATGTTGATGTGATACATGTTTGTAATTGCTCATTATAATGCATGTATGTATGCGAATGTTGCATTATTAATCATCCAAATCGTAAATGAGGATAATTGAATAATTGTACGCCATGAATCACCTCTTGTTGTATGATTGTGAGATTATACATTGTGATTGTGGTTTGTTGAATGGATCGAGTGTTACGTTCTGACACACTAACTTGGATCAGTTGCCACGTTCTGGCATAAATATGGCATCGATTGTCACATTCTTGTATAATTATGGGATCGATTGCCACGTTCCGACATAAACATTGGATCGGGTACCACGAACCGATGCACTAACAGTTTTAGTGTGGGTTCCATGGACCATTGAATTGTGTTATGTATCTACTTATGATGATTTCGTTCATATCTAATGATGATTGGTATTGGAAGACGGTATGTTGCACTAAATTGATATAACTGTGATATATGAGAATCGTGAAACTGTTCGTTGTTCGTAATAGTTGACTAATATTGTATATGTTATGTATATGCATGTTTTATAATGATTGTGGTTACTTGCATGTGTTTCACTTATTGGGATAGCCGCGTGATCCTACTAGTACACTGTGGTTGTGTACTGATACTGCACCTGCTTTTTCTTTGTTGAGTACAGGGCATCTTCAAGCGGCTATTGATAGACCTCAGCTAGGTGACTGTTGTGCGTGACCGGATTCAAGGGTGAGCCAGTTCTTTCAGGCTGCCATGAATCTTTCTTGTTTAAGTTCACTCTTTTCGGACTCAGACTATTTGTTTAAGGTGTTTTTTAGTTTTAGGGTTGTACCCCTTGTTCTTAGACTTGTCGTTAGTAGAGTTTTGGTACATTGACTTTCAGGTTCTAGGGGTTGTTCTTCCGCATTAGTTTGGTTAGTTGTTTGTTAAAACCTTGGAGTTTACGAGGACTCCATTCTTATAGTCATTTAAACCTACTCATGTATCTTTAAATGCCTTAGTTTTCATAAAATTTATTTGTTTGGGTTGTAGTAATGATTCTCTCACCGGAGGGTTTGTGTGGGTGCCAATCACGACGGTCTGGGTCGTGATAAAGTTGGTATCAGAGCCCTAGGTTCGTTGATCTCATTGTACCATAACGAGTCTAGTAGAGTCTTGCGGAATGGTACGATGACGTCCATACTTTTCTTCGAAAGGCTATAGGTTTTTAGGAAAAACTCACTTCTTTCTACTCCTTCGTATTATAACTTGAATCCAATTGGTATCTGGTTGAGACAAATTGATATCTTTCCTCCTTCACTCTATGGTTCGAACTAGAGCAACAAAAGTGGTAACACCATCACTAGCAAGAGAGGATGGGTATAGACTATCGACAGTTGAATAGGGTCACTTTTCAGAACAAGTATCCATTGCCTCAGATAGATGACCATCTATTTTCTCTAAGATTGATTTAAGGTCTGGTTATAATCAGTTAAAGATTGAGGCGGTTAAGAATTGGGTTCGACCAAGTTCTATGATTGAAATTAGCAGTTTTATGGGGCTGGCTAGCTACTATTGTCGCTTGTGGTATGAGTTAAGTCCAATGGGTATCTCAACAAAGTGAACTAGATGTCGTAGTCCCGGCTGAAGGGACACAAGCAAGTTAATTGGAACTGAGAAGGTTCCAATTGGTATCTGGCCTTAGGGGCCGTATAAGGCATAGATGATCAGTAACGGTCGTCTATGGAACGAACTAATTAAAGAATTTGGACTTATCTGCAAGTTGTAACTGCTTGAGTGTTGTGAAAAGAAAGTCATCACTAGATTACGTGCAAGGGTTTAGATAAATTACGATGTGATTCGTAAGCGAGAAATCTGGAAGTGCGTTGCGACCAACTAAAAACCGTGTGAGAGTCTGGGTTTATCCTGGGGATGAGAATGTAGTAGTGTTGAAGAAACTTAAAGGGGATTTTCGAGCGTGTATCGTTGGGTTGACTCGGGGTAGGCAACGATTATCCTAGCTAAGGGGATTGAGTACTCTAAAAATGCATGTGTTATAGCTGGGAACCTTTGGGGGAAATTAGGAAAGAAAAGAACCCCAGAAAAATTATTGGCAGGGATTCTGTTTCCGTTATAGCCGCTGGGGAGGGATTTTCCCGCCAAGGCGAGACCGCTAGTCCGGGATTTCTCCCGCCAAAGCAGGACAGGGCAAGACAGAATCTCAGCCCTATCTTCCCTGTTTTCCCCTGGTCACAATTATGGACCCCGAATTGTACCCGAACTAACCCCCGTGATCTAATTCATTGTTCAGCAATCGGATATAAGTTGTAAAGTATGTTGAATTGTGGAGAACCTAGGCATATGAGGAGGAAATCAGTGAGGCCGTGGAGGCTGAGGAAATGGCAATGCAGGTAGAGGAGTAGTGAAACCAGGCGAGGAGGTTGCCCGTCAAGATGACAAGGCTCAGTTATATGCTTTTCAGGGTAAAACCAAGTTTGAGGTGTGATGCAGTGGTCACTAGTGCTACTCTTGTCTATGCCCGGATGGCTATTGTTTTGTGTGATATGGGTTCTACTTATTCATACGTGTCAGTTCAATTGCCTTGGGATTTGATGTGGTTTGTGATATACTTGATGTCCTCATCCATGTTTCTACCCCAGTTGAAGAGTCAGTCATAGTCATCCTTGTATATCGTGTTTGTCCTGTTGTGTTTATGGATTTTCAGACTTGGGTTGATTTGGTTATGTTGGATATGACTGACTTGATATAATCTTAGGCATGACTTGGTTGTCCCCCTATTATACCAGGCTTAATTGTAATGCTAAGTCGGTAACTCTAAAGATCCCTGATAGGGTAGGGAAAGATTAGAGTGGGAAGGGGTGTACAAGCCTAAGCTAGCTAAGATCATATCCTCTTTTCGGGCTAGGAAATTGGTAGAGCAGGGTTGTTTGGATTATTTGGCTCATGTTCGGGATGTTGAGGTTGAGTCTCCCTCTATTGAGTCTATTCATGTGGTGTCTGAGTCTTAAGGAAGTGTTTCCTACGGATTTGCCTGGTATGCCTCCATATAGAGATATAAATTTCTACATTGACTTGGAAACTGACACTCGCTCCATTTCCATCCCTCCGTATCGTATGGCTCTAGCAGAATTAAGAGAGCTTAAGGCTTAAATCCAAGAGCTTCTTGATAAAGGGTTCATCCGTCCCAGTGTTTCCAAGTGGGATGCTCCTGTCTTGTTTGTTAAGAAGAAGGAGGGTAGTATGAGGACTGATGATTTTATCTTAATCCATAAGGGAGTGGATTAATACCAGAATGACAAGCTTATGGATAAAGAAAGTTCCATTGAGTATACTTGGGTGAAGAAAATTGAAGATTTTAGTAAGAAAGTGCGTATAAATTGGGTTAGTCCTCTGAATTTGATGAGTATACCTGAGTTTGAGGTGTCATGTTGAAGAAAGGTTGGTTTCATAGTGATAGTCAAGGCAGACTGAGCGTAATGGTAATAAGAGTTCGTGATGGATTGTGACGGGATGGAACTATATAATAAATTGTTAGTTAAGCGATTTTTTGTATAGTAATTACGACTTGCAAGTACCTAAGGTTGTGGTTTTCTAATATTTGGTGAGTAACGTGGTTGTATGGAAAATTTTAAGAGATGGTGGAATGATGATTGCGTAATCAAGACACAACTTCCAATGCAAGTGTCTACGATCATACAATAGTTTAGTAACCCAACCAAGGGTTGGGATCGTTCCCACAGGAGTGGTTTTGATAATTAATAGAAAAATAAAACTAAGTTCTAATTAGTCATAGTTAAAGATATTATCGATTAAAAACATTATAAATCAAAGGGGGTTCTGCAAGCGTCAATTAACAATGGGGGTTTTGTCACAGGTAAGCAAAAACAACAAAAATACAAAAAGTACTAATCAAGGAGACGGGATTCTTGGGATGTGATAGGAATATGAAATAAACGAGATTATTGGGTACATACTTTTGATAGAGAATTCATAGAATAATTGTGACTAGGCTAGACTTTAAGGGGGATAAGCTCTCTCTCGAGCAACTTACCCCGTTTAAAGTGGGTTTCTCTCGAACACCTTCTTGCCGCATGAAGAATAGCCTCCATCTTAGCCCTCTCTCTCTTGAGCTGAGTGTGTGAGAATGAGACTATGATTCACTCTCTGGAGCTGAACCTCATATTGACCCACTCCCACCGGCCATCAATTTAGTAGTTTTAGTTTTACGACCTCTCTCTCTCGCAAGCCGAAAACACATAAATAAACTTGTATTTTCAACTACAAATTCATTAAATTCATCCACAACTACTAAACGAAATCACAATCAAACTACGATTAAACTATCAACAAGTAAGACCCAACAATTATCTTAACTCATATTCGCTAAATCACACCCCAAGAATTGAGGTTTTTAGCCACACATGTATAAGAGATAGAAATCTATACCAAATTGAGCTCGCATTCAACTGGGTATGAAGATTTAAGTCTTGATACATGCCAAAATTGAAGAATCCAAGAGACCCAAATCCAAATCTTGAAGATGAAACCCTTTGGATATTCAAGTCAAAACCCTCTCAAACTTAGAGCAAAAATATCAAAAAGTACTATTCTATATGAAAATTATAATAATTGTTCGACACCTAAAACTACAACTCTAACTAGTATTTATAGTTTTCACAGATTTGTGCTGCAGCGGATCATTCGGCGTCGTTAGTTGGAATCGCCGATCAACTCGGCGATTTACCCTTTGGTGTAGTTCATCACCGTCTTGCACCAGACTTCAACATCGTCGTGCTCTGGGTCATTGGGCGACATGGTACTGCTTCGCGAAACTTCTTGATGATGCGCCTACTGCTCCCTTTTTCTGCCGACTTGATCCTTTCCTTCAGGGGTTAGCACACTGGAACAAAAGGCAAAGTAAGACCCTTCGACGACTCGCCAAGTGGACTCGGCGATCCTCAGGCCTTCATTTCTTTGTTCTTTTCAGCCCTTTCATTCCTTTTTGCAACGTAGTGTCCATGCTTTTCTTCAAAACTTCAAATACCTGAAACTTAAGGATTTTCATTAGATATTGAGATAAAATAAGCATTTGAGGACACAATTTCTATTAAAATATACCCCTAAATGAGTCTAATTTGTGGACTTATCATGGAATACCACTCGAATATAATTTAAAAGACTAGGGTCATGATAAAGAAAAATTGTGGGATGTGATTACACTTATCAGGACACTTCATCCAATACTAAGTGCCAACGATCGTGAGTAGTACTATAACCCAACTAAGTGAGTTGGGGTCGAGTCCTAAGGGAGTGGTTCGTAATTGAGAATCAATACGCAAGTAAGAATATGCTCTAGTCAATCATAGCTGAAAACATTTACGAATAAAAGCATGGTTTAAATTATAGGTGATACAAATGTCAAATATCAAGAGGGTTTGTTTCTATTATCAACTAAAACAGCAAACAACACGAAAATACGAATATGGAGACGGGATTCTTGGGATATGATTGGATTATGGGCTAAGGTAAACAACCAGGTAATTGTAATTACTAGTAAACAACTGCAAATCGGTGAATAAGCTAGACTTTAGTGGGGGTAAACTTTCTCTCGAACAATTTACCTCGAATCAAATTGGTTTCTCTCGAACACCAATAAGCAATGAAGCACAACCTTCGCTTTAGTTCATTCACTCTCTCGAGCTGAATGTGTGGAAAAGGGTTTAAGATTCACTCTCTCGAGCTAAACCCATGACAACCCAATACCCACAGACCATCGATTCAGAAATTTTGGTTTTAAAACCTCTCTCTCGAGCAAGCCAAAAACACGAAGTTAAGATTGTATTTGCAACTACAACCCATTAAATTTAACCACAATTACTGAATGAAATCACTTTTAAACAGCAAATAAACTATCAATTAACAGTACCTAGCAGTTAAATCAACCCATAATCACACCCCCAGAATTGGGGTTTTAGCTAGAAATAGTAAAAAGGTAAAAATCGTTACCAAGTTGTGTTTCCATCAACTGGGTACGATTGATATTATCTTTACAAAGGTCTAAGATGAAGAATCTTCAACACCCACATCAAATTTCTTAGAAATGGAAATCTTCAAAGCTAAAGAAATATTGTCTCTCTATTCAGTTCTAAGCTCTCAACTTCAAAAACTGAAAAATATTATGTTTCAACATAATATCAGATTCTAAGCTAGAAATTTAAACAAGTATTTATAGTTGTCAAAAAGTGTGCTGCGGAGGCTCAGTCGTCGCAGTTAGTCAGGATCGGCGATCCGCCCTTTGGTCATTTTCATCGCCATTTTGCTTTCGCCTTCAGTATCTTCAGGTTCTGTAACTTTGGGCGATATGGCACTGCATCGCGAAACCGTTCGGTGACTCGCCGAGTGCTCATTTCTCTCGCCGACTAGATTTTCTCCTTCAGGGCTTGGCACTCTGGAACATTAGGCGAGACCCTGGCAGTTCGGCGACTCGCCTAATGGGTTAGGCGATCCTCAGGCCTTCTTTCCTTCGTTCTTTCAGCTGCCTTGTTCCTTTTTGCGCAATAGTGTCCATGCTTTGTTCCTCAATCCAAATACCTGAAATTCAAGGATTTACATCAGTTATTGGTACAAAATATGCATTTGAGGACATAAATCTATTCAAGTAAAGCCCTAAATGAGTCCGAATCGTGGGATCATCTACACCCCCAACTTAAACTTTTTCTTGTCCTCAAGTAAAACTCAAGTTTAACAGTTCAAAAAGGATGTCTCAAATAGTGCTACACAAGATTCAATCATGAATGTATACAAAAAGACTCAACTTACTCATGCAAAGATCAATTGTGTACTCAAAGAGTCAAGTTATGACTCACCAATATCAAAGAATCTCAAGCTCACAATACTTGCTTCAAATGCAATTTCAAGCCCAACAAAGGTACTTAAATGCCCTCACACAAAGAATGATTCCATATTCACACACAATGGTTCAACAATTTAAAGTTCCGGAATCAAATGCAACGCTCTCACTCACAAAGATGAACACAATGAATGATTTCACCCATAGGTTTGCTCGTATTTTCCAATCAACACTTGCATCAGCTCACTCAAGATCAAAAATGTCTTTTCAAGACTTGTAACGGGGCTGAGTGCAAATGTGTGGTCATTTAGGCTCAATGGCTATAGTCCTCATGAAATGTGGTGTGAACAACACTTCCTTTCCTTTTCTTCATCATTTTTCATTTGTGCTCACAAGTCATCCCATTATTCATCTTCCATGGATTGTTGGAAACCCCATTTCTTTTTACATTTTCACAACTTTATTCCGCAACTTTTTCTTTCTTTTTATTTTTCTTTCTTTCTTTCTTTTTCTCTCTTTTTTTTTTTATATTGAGGGGTTCCATTTTTTCTCAAGACCATGGGTCAAAGGGGACTTTCTTGCACTTCTTGATTTATCTTCTCTTTTCACCACACCCCCAACTTAGGCTTTTGGCCTAAGTTAGTTATTCAAACAAACCACAAATCATGAGGATTATGGGTATTAGATCAAGAAAGGTTATGTTTTCATCAAATGTCTTCCAAGAAAAGGTTAAGGCTCAAAGGGTGCTCAAGCAGGGTTCACACACTCACAAGGTAGGCCACAAAAAGAGGTAAGATGTCAAATTGGTTCACACTCTTTAAAGTCGCCTAAGATCATCTCAAGAGTTCACATCACTTATTCAACCGGACCAACGGGGAAAATTCTAGGTGTCATCACACATGGTTCACGGTAAGCTCATCACACAAGGCATTGACACCAATGACAAACAAGACTCCACACTTTCGCTAGTGTGCAACGTTCATCACAAGAGACTCAATTTGATACTTGGCTAGTCACAACGAGATGCAAAAAGTTGTGATGATTAAAACCGATATTCAAATTGGCAAAATAATAGCCACATTCAAACACAAATAAGAGGTGGCAATTTTTTTTCCGGAAGGGTAAAAAAAAATTTACAATTAAAAACATGGAGCCACAAGCTCAAACATCCACAAGATGCAATGTATAAAACAAAATTTCAGCTCAAAACCCAATATATAAACAAAACCAGAGAGTCACGAAATCACAAAAGATGGGCCTCACCCCACCCCAAATAAAACATTTGTCCTCAAATGCAAACAAAAATATCCAAAAGTGAAATAAAGTAAGAAAGAGAGGGAGGTAAAGAGGGGGTCCTATCTACATAGTCGTTCCATCTGTCTGGGCATCAGTGCCCGGTGCATCACTCTCGTCTTGAGTCTCAGTACCCGGAGTCACCTCAGAAGAAACAGCAGTACCAGACCCACTAGGAAATGCCAAGGGTGTATCCGCCAAAAAGGCCTGCACAACTGCATAGAATCCCCGGACCCATGAAGGAATATAGGGGCCTCGGGGAGTAGTCTCCCTGTCAGAAATGGGCCTCTTGCCCTTGCCTTTATCTCCAGGTAGAGGTTCTTGTCTTCCCTTCTTGGGAGGATTTGACCCCCCTTCATTTATTGTGATATCCCGTGCTTTTTTCTGGGGTGGCATGACAATATTGGTCTTTACCATATTTGCAAAATATCAGGAAAAAGTTAGAAGACCTTCAAACAAAAGCACAGAAAAATAGTTGCAGACAGACTCGTCGAACCAGTTGGCGAGTCGCCGAATCACTTTGGCGAGCTAGATCGGGCTTGCCTAAAGGATTTGATCTAAAATGCTAGCATGTCGGCGATAGGAAGGGCCTTTTGGATATTCGCCGACAGTTTTCGGCGAGCAAGGGTTAGCCCGCCGAAAGTTAAAGTGCAAAAAGGGCTCAAGGGTGCAGACAAAAGGCTATTAAGAAGACTTTCGGCGAGTCGCCGAGTGCCTTCGGTGACCTCAGCCTTCTCGCTGAAATTTATAGAACCCAGCATCAAATAAAGCATGAAATTAAAGGCAAGATGAGGACCTTCGGCGAACCGCCGAGTGGTTCGGCGAGCTCGACCCATCTCACCAAACAACCCAACGTGCCTACTTTCAACCCAACTTCTCGAATTCAACCACTCAACCCCTGAAAACAAAATCAAAGCATGCACTAGTTAAATTAAAGCAAGACCCATAACACCCATCATCCCGGGATACTCAAGCTTCTCCCAATTTTGCCAAATTTGGCCAATTGATGACTTTTGCCCTTAAGAAGAACGTCACCCGCTCTATCATTGGGTAAATTACGTCGTTTAGCACAAATACGGGCTACTCAGACTTCACCCAGCCAAACTAAACAACATGCAGGCACCACCCCAAAAAATTTAAATCATTTCAAAGAACAAGAATATGAGATTTCAACAATCAAAACAATACGGGAAATATTATCAAATTAAAATAGGCATTCAAACATTCTAATCCTATCAGAGAGGCCCCAGCACACAACAACAAGATAATATTGTTGCAAATGAGTACAACTTCGATAAAAATAAACTCGGGGTTCGGAAAACCAACCTCTTATGCCGATTAAATTGATATTGAAATGTTAGGTGGCAAAGTATTCCCAATTCCGAGCACAAATCAACAACTAAAATACTTATAGAATGCAAAAATACTGAAAATACTAAATAGGTGAGAGTTTGGGAGGATTAAAAGTGAGGGAAAGTGAAGAGTTTGAAAGTTTAAACCTTTGGCCTTTTAAAAACCATCCAGTTCTCGCCCATTCGGTGAGATTAATCGTGCTCGCCGACCCACTCAGTGAAACGCTGAGCGGTCACTTACCTCGCCGAGTTTTACAGGACCTTTAGTTGATGTGGGGGTCTAAATAACGGATTAGATTGGGATCACTGACCTGGTCGGCGATTCACCAATATTTTCTTGGGCTCACCGAGTTTTACAGAATCTAATGTAAAATTGTCTTGAGTCCAACGATGATCTAGGTCAGGGTCGCCGACCTCTTCGGCGATGCGTCGACTGGACCTTTTGCTCGCCAACCTACACTTTTCAACAACTTTCCCACTTCGACCTACACAAACAACACACCATTAGTTCTTAAAGCAAAAATAAAGCAATAAGGGGTCTTGCGTTGCCTTCCAAGCTGCGCCTTAGTTAACTTCGTGGCACGACACAAGTCCACACTTAAGTTCCATTAGTGAGGTTTTCCTTATTTTGTAAGGAAACCCCCCTTTTGGTTTTGGGTAGAGGTCATTCATCACTTAGTCCATTTGGGACCCTAGTAGCTGAATGAGCGTGGAATGCGAGGTCGTCATTTGGTTCAACATCAAGATATTTTCTCTCATCTCCTCCATCACTCTATCGAGTCCTTCGACTTTGTGTAGAATGAGTAAGAGGACCTTTTCAATTTTCCCGCCTGCTTGCTTCTTCATCTTTCGATGCTCGTGAGGGGGATGTACCTATCTGTCTTTTTGGACAGTACCTCTAAGTCCTTGACCTTTTGGGCCAAGGCATCCAGCTGACCTAACAATGTGACCAAGTGCTGGTCCTTCTCAGTCTCCTTGTTGGTGTTGGTCACACAATCAAGGAGTTTGGTTGCGGTCTCGTAGGAGTGTCGCATTAAGCAGCCCGAAGAGAGTTGGTCAGCCATTATTCTATTTTCGGGGCTAAGACCTCGGTAGAAACATTTCAGAAGTAGTTTATCTGGAATCTCATGAGTTGGGCATTGCTGCATTTGGATTTTAAATCTTTGCCACAACTCATACATGGACTCACAGTCTAATTGTTTGAAATTTAGGATGCTGTCCCTAAACATCATCAATCTCGAAGGAGGGTGATCCATTAGGTTATTGTTGATACCAAATATGCTCCAAGTCTTTGCTAAAAACAGCAACACACAAACCAAAACTAAAAATTAATTAAGTTGAACTATAACTAACAAGAACAAAAATTCAACTTAACTAAAAATTCTCAAATAACAGCACTCCCCGGTAGCGGCGCCATTTTTGATTTCACGTATCAGGACACTTCATCCAATACTAAGTGCCAACGATCGTGAGTAGTAATATAACCCAACTAAGTGAGTTGGGGTCGAGTCCTAAGGGAGTGGTTCGTAATTGAGAATCAATACGCAAGTAAGAATATGCTCTAGTCAATCATAGCTAAAAACATTTACGAATAAAAGCATGGTTTAAATTATATGTGACACAAGTGTCAAATATCAAGAGGGTTTGTTTGTATTATCAATTAAAACAGCAAACAACACGAAAATACGAATATGGAGATGTGATTCTTGGGATGTGATTGGATTATGGGCTAAGGTAAACAACTGGGTAATGGTAATTAATAGTAAACAACTACAAATCGGTGAATAAGCTAGATTTTAGTGGGGGTAAAATTTCTCTCGAACAATTTACCCCGAATCAAATTGGTTTCTCTCAAACACTAATAAGCAGCAATAAAGCACATCCTTCGCTTTAGTCTATTCACTCTCTTGTGCTGAATATGTGGAAAATGGTTTAGGATTCACTCTCTCGAGCTGAACCAATGACAACCCAATACCCACAGACCATCGATTCAGTAATTTTGGTTTTAAAACATCTCTCTCGAGCAAGCCAAAAACACGAAGTTAAGATTGCATTTGCAACTACAACCTATTAAATTCAACCACAATTACTGAACGGAATCACTTTTAAACAACAAATAAACTATCAATTAACAATACCCAGCAGTTAAATCAACTCATAATCATACCCAAGAATTGGGGTTTTAGCTTGACATAGTAAAAAGGTGAAAAATTTTACCAAGTTGTGTTTCCATCGACTTGGTACGATTGATATTGTCTTTACAAAGGTCTAAGATGAATAATATTCAATACCCACTTCAAATTTCTTAGAAATGGAAATCTTCAAAGCTAAGGAAATATTGTCTCTCTATTCAGTTCTAAGCTCTCAACTTCAAAAACTGAAAAATATTATGTTTCAACAAAAGATCAAATTCTAAGCTAGAAATTTAAACAAGTATTTATAGTTGTCAAAAAGTGTACTGCGGAGGTTCAGTCGGTGCAGTTAGTCGGGATCACCGATCCAATCGGCGATCCACCCTTTGGTCATTTTCATCGCCGTTTTGCTTTTGCCTTCAACATCTTCAAGTTCTGCAACTTTGGGCGATATGGCACTGCATCGCAGAACCGTTCAGCGACTCGTTGACTGCTCCTTTCTCTCACCGACTAGATTTTATCCTTCAGGGCTTGGCACTCTGGAACATTAGGTGAGACCCTGGCCGTTCGACAACTCGCCTAATGGGTTAGGCGATCCTTAGGCCTTCTTTCCTTCTTTCTTTCAGCTGCCTTGTTTCTTTTTTCTCAATAGTGTCCATGCTTTGTTCCTCAATCCAAATACCTGAAATTCAAGGATTTACATCAGTTATTGGTACAAAATATGTATTTGAGGACACTAAATCTATTCAAATAAAGCCCTAAATGAGTCCAAATCGTGGACTCATCAGGATGTAGTACAACCTTTAGAGAGAGGCGAGAAGAAGAATATTTTATTTGATTCTGAAGGCTAAAGAGATATCTTTAGAGGGGTAGATAATTGGGTTCAGAGACGCGTGATTTCATTCGTTTTGCTATGGCTATGGTAATAGTATCACAAGTCCATCAAATGGGTTAAAAACTATTGAAAAAGACTTGAGAAAGGATTGTGCAGACATTAGCTTGAGCGTGATGATAAGTGCTTGTTTTTGTTTTTGACTTTAGTAATGAGTACGATTGGATTGTTAGCGAAAGGTATTGTAAGATCGATGGAGAGGCGATCAATGATAAGCGGAGATCCATGAATTCATAAAAATCTTCAAGGTACAAGCTAAGGTTGATAGAGAAAGGGATTGTGTTATATGGTGAAAATTACAATTCAATTTTTTCATTGTGAGTCTACATTCGTGGTGATGTATTTTGTCAAGGTATGAATAGTCAAGGTGAGGAATGATCAATTGTACCTGATATTGAGCATTTGAAAGGACTTACACCTAGGTTGAGTTGTAAAGTCTATTACTATTGTTTGTTAAGTACCTAAGAAAGGTCTTATCTAGAAAGTGTTGGGTTATAATAAGGTAAATAGTCGGAGTGTTATGATGGTTGTTAGTATTGTGAGTATGATTCACTAGCTATGCTCTCGTGTGTTTTCACTTTTGTGGGTGGATCAGGGGTACCAAATCCTACGATGTTCTCTTGGTTGAGTGGGAAGATTGTGAAGATTTGGTTTTTTTCGAATGACATAATTGGTGTTTTATTGGAGTTGTTAAAGTACTTTAGTGGTTCTACACCACCTTGCTTATCAGAATTTATACAAGAGCTACCACGCGTATTTGTGGTTGTCCGGCAATCTTAATTTTCCTCTAGTCATCGAGGTCATGTATCGATTATGTGTGGTTGAATGTGAGGATCATTGGGTCCAATTCTACTGTTCTTAAGAGGTAATCTACAATTACTAAATCTAGCATTTCGATAGTGTTGTTGGAGGGGTTGTATGCTGGGACATATCACTCGATGAGTATCTGATTTCTAAAGATCAATTGGTTATAACTCAAGATTTTGGAAATTTATGTTGTGAGATGGAGATGTTTGATAAGAACTATGATTGTTTGGGTATTATGAGCGTGTGTGGGTTGGTTCAGGTTCACCTCTAATTGTGTCGAGTTTTGATTTAGGATTTTATCATGCTTAATTGCTAAAGGATCTGTCCGGATGTTTGTGTCAAGGTCCTTGATAACATGTTGTAGACGTGTGTACGATCAACTTTGGTGGTTGTTGGGAATCGCTTCTGTTGTAGTTAAGTTTACATATAACAATATTTATCACTCGAGTATTGAGATGACTTCATCAAAGCATTGTATGGAAGGATGTGTAGGTGTTCAATGTGTTGGTTTGAGGTTGAAGATGTGAAACCTTTGAGAGTTGATTTGGTGAAATATGTTCGGGGTAAGGTGAGAAGTATCCAATCTAAGCTTCTAGCAGCCCAGAGTCGACAGAAAAAGTATGTGGGACAGGTATCCCCAGCTATTTGATGATTCAGATACTACTTTATTCTTACTTTAGCCCCTTTCTCCTAGTTGATCACTCGGGGACGAGTGATGGATAAATTGGTATCTATTGTAACGACCTAATTTCGTCTTTAGGGAAAAGCCATTGGAGAAAGAATTGGGGCCAGAAAACTTTTGAGTAGTAACTTAGAATTTCCCAACCTAGTCTAGATTTGGATGAAATCAGAGTCATTAAGGTGTAGGGAAATCTGGTAACAATCGGTTGACTTATTTATGATTTTGATTACATGAGTGGTTCGATAAGTCATTAAGGAATTTGTACGACTTTACAGAATTGAATTTGGGTGAGTAGAACTCCCGAAATCGATCTTAGCGTGAACTTATTTTTTTAGCGTCGTTGGTTAAAGGTGTGTTGTGAAATGGGGGTCTTGGAATTATTAAAATAGCTCACTGGTTCCGTGCAAGCCGCTGGGGTGGGATTTCTTCCGCCAGGGCGGGGACGCTGTAGCGGGGTGAGGACCGCTGTGGTAGGTCTAATGCGACTTAAGTCAGAAATTAAACCCCAAAAACGTCTTTATTCTACACTTTTTGACTTTGAGAGCTAAGGAACGACCCCAGATGAGTTCTTGATCGTTTTTCACCATTCTTGAGGCTAAAGGTAAGGTTTTAACTCCCCGAATCCATTTTTCAATCCGTAGAACGTAGTTTCTTGGGTAATTATCATTGAGGAAAGGTTTTGATCTGAAGTTGCTGGTGAAAAAAGGCCTAATTTGGGTATTGGGATCTTGGGTTGGCATAGGGTTGATAATGTTGATTATAATCTAGATAATTAGGCCTCGTTTATTGATCCTTGCATTAATTGTATCTTTTTAGGTCACGAACAAGCGGAAAGAATTCGGAAAGGGAAGATTCAAGTGCCTTAGGGGATTCAAGCTTGGATTCGATCACCCTAATTGTAAATGAGGACAATTGAATAATTGTACGCTATGAATCACCTCTTGTTGTATGATTGTGAGAATATACATTGTGATTGTGGTTTGTTGAATGGATCGGGTGTTACGTTCCGACACCCTAACTTGGATCGGTTGCCACGTTCTGGCATAAATATGGGATCGGTAGCCATGTTTCGGTATAATTATGGGATCGGTTGCCACGTTCCAGCATAAACATTTGGATCGGGTACCATGAACCGGTGCACTAATAGTTTGGGTGTGGGTTCCATGAGAGGACCATTGAATTGAGTTTCGTGAGAGGACCATTGAATTGTGTTGTGTATCTACTTGTGATGATTTTGTTCATATCTAATGATGAATGGTATTGGAAGACGGTATGTTGCACTAAATTGATATAACTGTGATATGTGAGAATCGTGAAACTGTTCGTTGTTCGTAATAGTTGACTAATATTGTATATCTTCGTACTACTAATAAACCAGTGAATACCGACCTCCGGAGGTTGGTATTCCCTGAAATATCGACCTAAAACCCACATCCCAGCTTAGGTCGGAAAAAGCTTGGTCGCTATTCAATACCGACCTCTGGAGGTCGATATTTACTAACCTTTCGAGGTCAGTTTTTATTTTATGTCAGAAAATTCATTATTTTATTTTCCGATTTCTTGAGGTCGGTTTTATATATTTGTTTTTTTTTATTTATTATTTCCAACTTCCTGAGGTCAGAATATTTATTTCTCAATTTTGGAATACCGACATCCGGATGTCAGTATTTGTTTCTTCTTAATTTTTAAATTCTGACCTCTGGAGGTCGGTATTTTTATTTTTCATTTTTGAGATTCTGACCTCCGGAGGTCAGTATTCTTATTTATTTATTTTTGAGATTCTGACCTCCGGAAGTCGGTATTTTTATTTTTGTAATGCTGAAATTCTGACCTCTGGAGTTCGGTATTTTTATTTTTGTGTTTTTGAAATTCTGACCTCCAGAGGTCGATATTTTTATGTTTGTATTTTTGAAATTCTGACCTCCGGAGGTCGTTATTTTTATTTTTGTATTTTTAAAATTCTGACCTCCGAAGGTCGGTATTTTTATTTTTTAGTTTTGGAATTGTGACCTTCGGAGGTCGATATTTTTATTTTTTACTTTTGAAATTCTGACTTCCAGAGGTCGATTTTCTGCTACAAAATAGGCAGCAAATTGTTGCAATTTTAGTTGCCTACCTGCATATTTATACCAAAACAACCCAAAGCCAAATAAACTTCATCCAACCAAAACAACATAATATTTTCTACATATACATTAAACTATTTCAAAATAAACTTCATCAAACTTCAAAATAAACTAAAAAACTATCAAATTAAACAATTCCAAAAATATAGAAGTCTAAAATGCCAAATAGATACAACTACTCCTCATCACCCTCACCCTCACCCTCACCCTCCTTATCAGACTTAGCATTCTCATCACCCTCACTCTCCTTATAAGACTTATCATTCTCATCACCCTCATGATCAGATCCATCACTGCTGGCCGGACATGGAGGAAGAATATTTTCTGATTCAAAAAGGAAAGTTAGTTGGGCCTGAAGCGCTGCATACCTCTTGTTCTCTACCTCCTTTGCTGCCGCAATCTCCTCCTCTCTCTTCCTCTTGTTCATATCTAATGATGATTGGTATTGGAAGATGTTATGTTGCACTAAATTGATATAACTGTGATATGTGAGAATCGTGAAACTGTTCGTTGTTCGTAATAGTTGACTAATATTGTATATGTTCGCGGTATATGCTTATTTTATAATGATTGTGGTTATTTGCATGTGTCTCACTTATTGGGATAGCCGCGTGATCCTACCAGTACACTGTGGTTGTGTACTAATACTGCACTTTCTTGTTCTTTGTTGAGTACAGGGCATCTTCGGGCGGCTATTGATAGACCTCAGCTAGGTGATTGTTGAGTGTGATCGGATTCAAGGGTGAGCCAGTTCTTTCAGGCTGCCAGGGATCTTTCTTGTTTAAGTCCACTCTTTTCGGACTCAGACTATTTGTTTAAGGTGTTTGTTTAATTTCGGCGTTGTACCCCTTGTTCTTAGACTTGTCGTTAGTAGAGTTTTGGTACATTGACTTTCAGGTTCTAGGGGCTGTTTTTCCGCATTAGTTTGGTTAGTTGTTTGTTAAAACCTTGGAGTTTATGGGGACTCCATTCTTATAGTCATTTAAACCTACTCCTGGATCTTTAAATGCCTTAGTTTTCATAAAATTTGTTTGTTTGGGTTGTAGTAATGGTTCTCCCATCAGAGGGTTTGTGTGGGTGTCAATCACTACGGTCTGGGTCGTGACACTACACTATTTAATAGTGTATTTTAAAGGTATATATGTGCCCACGTGGACACATTACTATTTATAATTATGCAATATTTATGATGTCCACGTGGGCACATATATACCTTTGAAATATACTATTAAATAGTAAGGGGTAGAAGGTCCTTTCCAATGTTTGGTATTGTTACAACAATATTGGTCAAAGTTCGGATATATTTCAAACCTTTTTCCCTTAAATTTTTAAATTCAAGTGCTAAATTTTTTTATTTTTATTTTTTGTTTATGTGAAGAATACAAAAGGTGAGATTTGAGTGTTTGGAGGATTCTTCGAGTAAACTAGCAATCCCAAATCTACTTACACTAATGGTGAGGTATGTGTAATATTTCATATATTTGAAATTTAGATAGTTTGCTCACTTTATTAATTTATATCTTTTCTTTTTATGCGTAATTTCAACCTTAGCACGAGCTAAATGAGAAATAAAAAACAGAATAAGAGTAATACTCCCTCCGTCTCATTTTATATGTCATTCCTTTCTATAAATAGTTGGTTCATAATACTTGTCATTTCATAAAATTAATGCATAAATTATCATATTGTTCCTTTTTTACCCTTGTGAGTTATTAGCCTTGAAAAAATATATTTGACCAACTTAGAAAAGCTAAGTAAATGATTCATGTTCATTGGTTAAATTAATTAATCAAAATAAATTAATTCATATTCATTGATTGAAAACTTGAGTTCCAAAAAAAATAAATAAGGGTAGAAGAGTAAAATTACATCATTTCTTAATGCAAGTGCAAAGTAAAAATGTGACATATAAAATGAGACGGAGGGAGTACTAGATAGGACAAAAATGTGACATATGTTAATTTATTAAAGTTTATGAAGGTGAAGACTAAGCAACTACAAGTCTATGTGTATAATTTTTTATATATACAAAATAAAAACTTTAACGATACATTCTTAATTTTCATTATATGTATAGCGATGATAATCGTTGAGTAACTTTAATTTATTTTGACCTATAGGAAGAATATTAATTATTGACTTGAGAAATTTTGACTCCTACGACAAAATAGTATCGATTGTTATATTAAATTCATAGTTATTTCTTTCTTTTGTTTTTTTTCTTCTTATGATTGAATGCTACATTAAATGGGGAATGATGTTATCCTTGCGCTCTAACTTACTGGAAAAAAAATATCTATAGAAAAAGCATAATACATAAACATGATCCTTAACTTGATTTCAGCGGACAACTATACCCTCTAACTTTGAGTGTGCACAAGTAGACACTTAAACTTGTATAAAATTGAATAAGTAAACACACGTCCTACATGGCATAATACATGTAGGATGCACGTAGGACTTACAATTTGCTATATAGGGTGCTATGTAGGACGAATGTGTCTATTTGTTCAATTTTATACAAGTTTAAGTGTCTACTTGTGCACATCCAAAGTTAAAGGTCATAGTTACTAGATTGCGCCAAGTTAAGGGTCATGTTTATGTATTATGCCTATAGAAAATATAGTTTTTTTTCATTTGTATTTAACTTTATACATCATTGAAATAATATTAAATGCATATGATATTCAAATGAAATGATACTAATTAAATTTATTATGTGTGTGAATCATGTCTTTGTATACATTGTTTGCATTGGTAGATTATGATATTTTATTATATTGGTATATAGTTATATCAATCCTTCACGCAAGACTTTGACATGATTATTGCGTAGATAAACAACTTTTGTATATAAGTCAAGTTTCAATTGCTTTTTTATTTTCGCTAGAAAAAAATACGATCACAAAGAATAGCTCAAATTTTATATTATTTAAAGGTTGAAATATAAGTATTTTTTTATTGTATAAGATAGTATTTATATTTGAAGGAATGGCATTAGCGTAGTTGATTAATATATTGAATTCATAAAAAAAAAAACTATCTTCTTTAATATTATACATCAGAAAATACCACTTGCAATTTTAGCATAATTGATGAAATTGCTATTGTATGTTTTTTCGCATATCCATTATTTTTGAAGACTTAAATATATAGATATATCTAATATGGTACGTATGATAGAAGCTTAAATTTTTAAATATCATATTAAATAAATATTTGAGTTGAATACTTTTATTGAACAAAGTTATCTACTTAGCACTGACATTAAGAAAAAGCATTATGATGTATTATTACATATGGACTATGGTGATGATGAATTTAGAGAAAAAAATGACATTAAAATTGATTATTTCTTCCCAATGATAACAATAATTACAAAAAATATATTTCCTAATATTTTGATAACCTATTATTTGCAATTTTTTTTTTTACTAGCTTCTTAATGAATTTATATTGCAATAAAAATTAAACGTTATAGGTTTATTTTTCTTTTATATCATTATCCGTTCAATGTGTTATTCGAAATTGATTTAATCGTAGATCTTTTCTTAGTTACAATTTATTTTTTAATCAAACAATTAAATTTTCTTATATCTTCCTTATTCTAACAATAGGATAATATGGATTGTGTTAGTGTATTTATGATTTTGAATAATGTGAAAAATAGATAAATTAAATAATGCTAAAAATTATGTTTGTCAAATTTAGACAATAAACCAAGCTTATATATTGATTTATTTTCATAAATTTACTATTATAACATGTGAAAATGCGAAATGCTACATTCCCTCGTATAAACTTTATAATATCATTTTATAATAAATTAAATTTAAATTATTTATAAATTATTTACGATTATATTTATCAACTGACCGCGCAACGTGCACATACTAGTAATAATATAATAAAAGTAAGTCAGTGTGTCAAATAACTACTTATGATCCTTCTTATAGCTTTTGAGTGTCTTCTTCAAAATCTCAAGAAATGCAACAAGCAATCATTACATTGAAGGAACGCAAAACTATTTCGATATTGTTATATCAACTTATCAAATTCTTGCTAGGTTTTGTTATTCTAACTTTATTTGATAATTTTTTCTTGTTAACTTATTATTATTGATATTTTTAATTCATAGTATATATATTCTTGTTTTGAATAGTTTCAAGCACATGAAAATATTTTGGTTTCTTATTTAATGGTAAAAAATTGAGATCACTAGAGGATGAGAATTTTAAAAAAAAAACATTGTCTTCACATTAAACTTTCTTTAACACATAATAATTATATGGTTTAAATTTAGTTTTTGAATTAAAAGTGTTAAGAGAAATAATACAAATAGAAGATAATGATCTAATAGAAATGCTCAATCAAATAAAAAGACTTAATTTATTTCCTAATGCATATATTGCTTATAGAATAATGTTAACCATTCATGTAGTTGTTGCTTCAGTTGAAAGAAGTTTTTCAAAACTAAATTGATAAACTCTTATCTAAGATCAACGTCTCAAAAGAGAATGAATGAATTAGCTATAGTATCAATTGAAAAGGAATTACTAAAATAAATCAATTATAAAATGATAATTAATGACTTCGCATCTAAAAAAGCTAGAAAAATAGATTTTGAATAAAAGTATATATGATGATCGTTTTTTTATTTTTTTTAAAATAAAAAATTATTAGTGTCTTAAAATTTCACTTTAGGTCCCAATCTTAGTGTGTGAGCCTATATGGTAATATAGGGAAACGCATGTGAGTGTGTTTGTCTTTTTAGAAGCCACTTGGCTTTTTAAGATACGTACAACTTGTAGTAAATAAACAATGATAATATAAAGTCAGAATTTATATTAGAGCAACTTTCACATATAGCAAATATAAAAATTATATTTGTATGTTATAGCTATAGTTTGCATAATTGCGCTCCACAACAAATTTTATGTTTGCTATGGAGCTTTTGATTTGTATAATTCGCTACAAACATCCAGTTTTATACAAATTGTTCAGTTTTGTATAAATTCACTTATACATTGTAATTTGTATAATAAGATCTGTATTTGTATAATTATAAGTGTATAAGACGAAAATATATGTATTTATATTTGTACATACACTTTCTCTCGCTTTATACAAACACAAACACATTTTATACCGAAATGTATAAAATGACTAATTGTATATCGAAAATGGCTAATTGTATATTGAATCAGATGGAAAAGAAAGAGGATGTTTGCTGCGAATTACAATTAAAATAAACTATGGCTATATCATTTAATTTGAATTAATAGTTTGCTATTTCATACAATTTTCCCTTCATATTATTACTACTATATTTTATTTTCTTTTTATTTTTTTATTAATTTTCTTTTGTTAAGTTATGAATAATATGCTACTAATATATTATTTTATTTTTGTTTTGTTAGTTTTCTTTGCAATTAGGGGATATTATTTTATTTTTACATTTTTTTCTTCTTTTAAAAAAACAAGATAAAGAAGACGATAATACAACATGGCTAACATTTAGTATGACATTTAATGATAGTAACCTACTCTTTCCTTATAAGGAAGGAAATGATGAAAGGTCAACAGAAGATAAACAAAATTAAACAAAAGGAATGTCTACATCAAGGACAAAGAATTGAAATTATCAAAGAACTGAGAGAATTTTATTTTCTCTTTCTTTTTTCAAGACTTTATATGTCAAGTCACTTTCCAATCCTTATCTTTAAACTCTTCATCATATCTTCTCATCCTTGAAGTAACCAAAAACTATGGATTTAGAAGAAAATAAACATAATATTGTCCCTCAAAATGACCCACATCAAATAGATATGAATTGTTTTTTGTATTGACCCTCTAGGTAAACTTATCGTTATTGTGTTATTTTAGGCGTTTAGAGATTTCTTATAGTGATCCCATGTCATTTATGATTTGTAGGGACTAACAATTTGATCACCTGGTCATTTGTTTGGTTTTATGTGAGTTTTCATGTTTTAGAGCTTTTAAAACTTGAACAGTTGAGTTTTGTCAAAACATTTGCTAAACGGCCTTAGAATGCAATTCTAAGGATTTCCTTGTCTCCAAAATATCTTGTTTAGTTCAAAAGGACCTTTAGTGGGGCCCCCAAGGTTTCTACGCACATTTTGAGCTATCTTATGGATTTTGACTTAAAACGAAGCTTGGATGTGGCACCCACTTTTTGTTGAGACGACCTCCATTGAAAGTTTTGACATATCCATTGAATTTGGCATATCGAATCCGATAGGGTATTATAGTATGTTTGCATGCACGCGTTTCCAAACCATTCTTGGGCACCCGAGCAAAATCTATTGGGACTTAACCATTTTTTGTTGGTGCACTGTGCTAGTGCATCAATCCAAGAGGCCCTGACACCGGTTTAGCAGTAGCGCCTTTAGTGGCTAGGGTGCCACTTAAGCAGGGCCTTCCAGCTTAGGGCTAGCCGCTTTAGCAACCCAATACTTGCTTAAGCGGCCAAGGTGCCACTTTAGAAGGCCTCCAACATGGGCCTAACCACTTAAGCAGTGGGTTTACCGCTTTAGTGGGGCCACTTAAGTGGCCAAAGTTATTGTTTTTGCGGCATCAGGTGGTTGTTATATACCCATTTTAGGCACATATTTCGTAAGTTCTTATTCATATATCTCTCTTTGGGGACTCAAATTCTAGGGGAATTTTTTTTATTGCTAGCAGTTGATGTGGGACTTTTATGGGTCGATTGTAGGATCATTATTTCCACGTGTTAACATGTATGTCTCGTCCTTCTTCTCTGTAAGCTTTAATGGTGAATTCTAATCCTTGTTGATTGCATGGTCTATTTTGATTGTGTTTGGAGCATGGGTTGTGCCCATTTTCGAGGCACAAGTTCCTTCAGCTTATTGGTAATAAGTGACAGAGTAAATTTCAGGATTCCCCACGCGGGTGCCACAATGTCATTTTTGACTTATTTTGAGCTCATTTCTAATTATTGCGATTTGGGTATCAAAACTTCCGTATTGACGTTGTGATCATTTATTTGATAGAGTGGTAGCGATTGGAGGCGGTTCGAAAGGGTAAAGCTCTGAATTGTAGACTTTTGGAGCGCATGTGATCGACTTTGAGGTAGGCTACAACTTACTAGTCTTAGATAGAGCCTGTATTATCACTACTAGAAATATGATCTAATGACACATTTAAGTTATCGTTGCAATAGGCTTACCTACCGTTGTTGTAGCTCTAATGCCACGGTTTAGGCTACCGCTACAATAGATGGCGTAGCAATAGATCTATTGCGATGGTTGTTTTCAACAGTTACTGTAATTGTAGCAGTAGATGGCCCTATTGCGACGGTTTCCAGATTAATTAATTGCCAACAGTTAAAGTTGTATTGGTACGGTTACGAACCGTCGCAATAAAGTTTTATGCCACATTTATTTCCAGTCCATTGCCGACGGGTAACACCGTATTGGTACGGTTATGTACCGTCGCGATAGAGTCTTATGCAACAGTTCTTTGTAGGTTGTTGCTACGATTATTTTAACAACCATTTCATTCTATTGCAACTGTTATTATATGGTAATGCATCAGTTTTAACCTATTATAATTGTTGCTCAATGTCTATTGCTACAGTTATTACAGGGTAATGCAAAAATTCTTTATTTTTTGCAACAATTAATATCAAGCTATTGCAACGATTAATATTAGGCTATTCCAACATATATATACTATTGGTTTCACATATATTATTAATTGAGCCATTGCAATACATTTGTAACATAAAATACACATAAAAAGATCACGGTAAGAAATTATATTTCATTACCAAAATTATAATCTAAGATCCATGGTTGCAATTGGGTACATAGTATCGATAAAAGAAAAATATATAAACATTTTCAACCATTCAAAGAGGGTGAAATGTACAGATGCACCACACAATCTTCAAAAATTGTGTGGCGCATTTGTACATTTCAGCTATAAGAAAATATAAGAAATTAGAATTCATAGATGAATTTAATAAGTTTGTAAGTTTATATGTTACCTTGTTCTTCAGGTTGTTCACCAGTTGGAGGAGTGACAAAGTTCATTTGCACTTGATCCTCTATAGGTTGCTGCTCAAGAGGCTGCTCCTCTACAGATTGTCCATTAGCTTCAGATTGTGGTGCTACTGGTTGTTGTTCAATTAATTTAAGTAGATGTCCTTTCTCTGACTTTATAGCTTGAACAATTTCATTTGTTGTCAATAACCGTCGTTTTTTATTTTCCAAGAATGATAATGATCCAGGTTTAGCATATGTCTTATTTTTTGCTCTTTTGTTTCTTTCTGAAGACTCTTGTTGACTCATGACTATCCAAATCTGTGTAAAAATAAGACAGATTATGGTGAGTACTTTGTTTCTTTTCATGATCACTTGAGCTGACTTTCAAGTTGGTTATGCTTAAGTCTGAGTTTATTTAGATTAATTCTAAACAAAAAAAATAACCTGATTGCATTAAGTGTGCTGTGAGGAAAAAATTAGCATTTGATTTAAGTTGCCTTTAGCTTGAGAATTTGAGAAGCATCTATGCACCTTTTTTCACTGAAAGGTATAGCTCATGATTGTATAATTGTATTCATATATTTTACATTCTACTGCAGGGATGGCAATATTCCAGTTTTGTTCATCCAAAAGTACTTGATGAAGAAGTTGAATCTTTCTAGCGAAGTTGAGGTAATTATCTTTTTTTTTTGGCAGTTTAGCAATGAATAAATGTTATTCACATTTCCTGTAATTCATTATTCTATTGAAGGTTGAAAAAAATTATGTAAGGCCATGATTTCCTGTAATTCATTATTCTGTTGGGTGTAATGTTGCTCCTGTCAGTTTTAGAACTTGGTTTTCAAAAAATGTCCTGATGAGATCATTTTAGATCACTTAAACTATTAACCAAACAACAGTACATATGAAAGTATCCCAGGGTAGTACAGATCCTAGAGCTAATGAGCAACAGTAGAATAAATCTAGTGACTTGTCTATTGAGTGATTTTTAACAATTAGAGTCTGATCTTTAATCATCTTTTAAAAGATTTTATTTATTATATGTTGTGTTACCTTTTCAAAAGTATATATATTCTTACAAATAAGCACCGAATTGTATATATTATTTGAAATGTGAGGTGCCTTATTTTCCTGATATAAATTTTTGAATGCCATCAAATTATAAATGGTAGATTGATATAACAAGGGACACTACATCTTCACTACATCTGCTATATATTCATTCACAACAACTACGATAGTATTATGTGAACTCACTAGGTTGAGGAAAGGAGAAATGATCTGAAATACTAGTATGCTGCATAGACAAAGAGTTATATTATGCTTGGCCTTTTCAGAACAAGTTGCTAGCAAAGTTCTGGCAACAAAAAATAAAATGTTCCACTTAAAGGGAATGTGAAGTTTCTATACCTTGGAGGACAAAGATGTCGAAAATGTACTTCTCATCAGCCATAAAAGTAGAGAAATCACAATGGTCATAAAGTGATGAAACATATGCATACATTGTCGTTTTCCAGAACATGGAAGCTTAGGAACATGAAATTTTTCCAACACATAAATAAATATACTAGAACAGTCATTACGTAGATACTATAAACAATTAAAAGAGAAAACATGAGTAATAGGTTTCAACATCCAAAATCCAATAAAATGGAGTTTTCACCAATTGTTTTATATATATTCCACATCAGTTGAAAAAATATTTTGTTCAACTTAACGTATCATCTATGACAGTAGCTATATCAGTATACTTTGGCAACATTCATAATGATATGCAAATCAAAATACTTCAAACTTTAGACCAATGAAATTTTTTAGCTCACATAGATAGACCAAACTCATAATGCAAATCAAAATACTCAAAGCCCTAGGACAAAATCAACTACAAAACATCAGTTGTTTCATAAAAACGAAACCCAGCTTCACAATGATTTTTCACAGAGTTATCGAATCTTCAAAAAAATTTAGTTACAAACTCTAAACTACAAATGGATTATGTCAAACAGACCTAAATCAGAACAAATAACATACATTTCAACAAATCCCATTTTTTATTCTTTAAGATTTTTTAGAAGCCCTAAAATGGAATTTTTGATTTTGGAAAATAGTACATGTATAACCAAATAGAGATAATGAGGACTTAGAATTCACCTTTAAAATTGTACACCTTTATCTACAGAAGCTTAATTTTGAAGAACACTACTTTTGGAGAAGAAGACCACTGAAGATGAACAGTTCACACCAGAGAACAAGACCACTGTAGGAGAAGAAACTAATTTTCTTCACCGGAGCTCAAAGTTTGCTGTCAAAGAAGAAGGAGTCACTGGAGTTCTGGAATTTTAGGGCTTCGATTTTGATTATTGGAGAAGAAGACCACGCACTCATCGCTTTGATTTTGGTTATTGGAGAAATGAAATGGGTATTTGAGAATATATTTTGAGCTATTAGTTCATTAAAATAAAAAAAGTGCAGGTCAATGAAATTAGTGGAGGGAAATTATTTTTTTACACAAAATTCACAGGTTGGGCAATTTTTATTTACTTTTCACTTAAACAAACCGTTGCCACAGAGTGTTATTTTGCCACGGTTAATAAGTATGTGGCCATAGATAATATATAGCGGCGGTTATATAAATAATGCCACGGTTTATATTAATAATTACTCTATTAGATCTAAGGATATATTGCTACGGTCATAACTGTGGCAACACACACTCTATTGCCACAGTTGTAAAATTGTTGTCAAATAAGCATTGCAATAGGTCAAATTTCTAGTAGTGATTAGTAAGTTCATGATGTTTAGCTAGTTTCAAGATGGATTTCTAGCTTGTATCATGTTTAGTGGATCGAACGCATGCTTTAGCCTTCTTTTCCGATAGTTTTTGAGAAATTGAGCATGTCTACCTTGTTTACTTGTTGTATCATGCCTTGTTTTATATATATGTTTGGTTGTATTGTTATTAGTGGCTTGTTCTTGGCCTTAGCCTAGCCGTAGGCTAGAGTTTGCCTTAGACTTGAGATTTGGTGTTAGAATTGCCTTAGAAATTCTCTAACATTGCTTCGAACAACTTAGCTCTCTGATATAACGTTGTCCAAACCCAAGCCATGTGTTAAGTACATAATTTTAGACTCATTTGTATCTCTTTTCTTATAGTTTTTTTGTTGTTAATATTGATTGAGGCTAATTATCCAATGAAATGTGATTGTTTTAGGTACAGAAAATAAAATCTCGCAAGATATTTGTTCTTCGCGAACTACGTTAATAGACCGGTGATCGCGGAGATGTGGTCAACAGTTGAACATGAACACATTCAAAATTACACGGGAATGAGCCCATCCAACCAACACGAGTCCGCGAATGCAGACCAGCCTCCGTGAATGCGAAGAGTTAATTTTTGAGGCATCTGGGCAGTTTCGGAAGTTCACATTTTATTCCAAATTCACAATAAAGCAGTGTTTTAAAAAACTCTGTTGGGACTCGCCTCAGGGCTCGCCCTAGGGCAGGGCTCTAGCAAAACGTCCCAAGACTCAAGTGTGGGGCTTAGTTCTGTGAGACTGTAACACCTCAGAACCTAGTAGCCTAAGCAAGGGTCCAAGGGAGAAATTATAAACATTGGAGGGCTCGCCCTAGGGCAGGGCTCTAGCAAAACGTCCCAAGACTCAAGTGTGGGGCTTAGTTCTGTAAGACTGTAACACCTCAGAACCTAGTAGCCTAAGCAAGGGTCCAAGGGAGAAATTATAAACCTAGGATTTTGCCTTGGCACCCTCCATGAAGGCCACACGGGTCTTGAAGGGCACCCCAGTCATGGTAATGCCCAAAGACCTTAGGCAGTAGCTAACAAGGTTGCCTCACCTCCCACGACCACCATGACGCCTCGTGGTAGGGACCACAGGTTGTGGTGAGGGGCATGGATGCTAGGTAGTATGCTCCTTGGAGTCTGCCAAATTGAGACCCTTCCCACGAGCCACTAGACGGCTCGTGAAGGCCAACATGAGCCATGGAAAGAGTTGTGGTTAAGAGTTAGATTTAGGGGGTTGAAGGGTGGCAAGTGCGGCCACTGGTCAAGGGACCACGGGCACCACTATGGGATGTGCTATTGATGGCTCGTGAAGCCTCACATGGTGATGGGGTAGTTCAATGAAAGTTAGGGGCTTTTAGGTCTTTTTCGGTTTTAATTAAATTAATACTATGTCATTTTTCCCAAGCCTAAGACCTCGATATAACTTATTTTAACTCCAAAACTCACCTATTCAAGTCATTATTTCCAAAACCCCAAAAGAAATCTCTAGTTCTTCCTCTTTAATATCTCTCTCTAGAACTTGAAGAAGAAGAAAGAGTTCAAGCTAGGATCAAGGTCAAGTCTCCATTCCTCAAGCATTTCTGGGCTTTGTTATCAAGGTATGATGGCTTTTCATTCATGGAATCCTTTCATCCATGGCACCCCTAAGATTCCACCATTGAAAAGTATAAATTCCCCGATTTGAGTTAGGGTTTTCTTCTAAAGTTGTCGGTATTGATGAATGTTGATCCAAATGATTGGGTTGTGATTGTTTATGCATGAATTGATAGGATTACATGTTTTTAGGATGGATTTACATGTACCCATGCCTAACCCATGTCTAGAAGGATGAAATTTATGTAAATGGGTTTTATGCCATGAAAGGAGAATTTGTGCGTTTAGATGTATTCTTATAGGATTGATGAGATACATTAGAATTGCTTTGAGAGTGAATCATATATGATGATTTATGGTTAGAATTGTCTTGAGATTTAGGCATATATGATGATTATGAGATGTAGGGCTATTAGAGTAAAGCTTCTATTATGAATTGATAATTTAGATGTATTGTTGTTGAAGCGATAGTTCTCACATGAATTACTTATGTATGAATGTAAAAGGCTTTCTCACACTAAATAATTCTAGGTTGAAAGGCTTGCTCACTTAAAATGAATCTAAAAATTTATGAGTTATGATAATAAGACCTAGCTTGAATTGGTAAGATGATACCTTTTCATGGTAGCTTGAATTGGTAAGATGATACCTCTTCATGGTAGCTTGAATTGGTAAGAGAATACCTCTTCATGGTAGCTTGAATTGGTAAGATGATACCTTTTCATGGTAGCTTAGATTGGTGAGATGATAGCTTTTCATGGTAGCTTGGATTGGTAATATAATGCCTTCCATGTATAGCTTGGATTGGCATGATGACGTGCCTTTCATGGATAATGACCTATCTTGGATTGGTAAGATGACGCGCCTTCCATGGATAATAAGAACAACTAAGAATAAACTACTTTTCCATCCAATTTAGCATAGTTATGTTGAGACAAGGTTACTTTAAGGAAGTATCGTAAGTATGTTTAAGATGAGATTCACTTGTGTTGATTATGCTTATGACTTATGTTGTCTAACTCTTATGCTTATGTTTATGTTTATGCAAGCTATCATATTTAGTACATGTTTGTACTAACGCATACTCTTGCCTACATTTCTTATACAAATGTAGGGTCCGACGATCTCGACTCTCATCTCCGTGGCTAGGATCTTAGTAAAGGCAAGACTTGAAGATTGGTGAGTCCTCATAGAATTCGAGCATTTGGCCACCATTTCTCTTATGTTCTTTCATTTTATGTTTCGAACATTGTTGTATGGGCTGTGTCCCAAGGATTCTTTTGTAGTATATGGTTTTTGAGACAAAGTGTATTAGACTTCCGCTTCGATTTTATAAAGACTTTGATTGTGTTGAAATGTTTTAAAAACCTCGTATTTTCTATTATTTTATGTTATGAATGCTAAGTGGCTTGTATGAGGCCTCTCGGGGTCTTTTACGCCTTGTTACATCTAAGGGGTACCCCTTGGTCGTGACAATCTTGGTAATCATAGCACAAAGTTTAGAATGGTTCTAGGATGTCTCAAAACCACGTTTAGTAGAGTATTGTTCATAAGTGTGAAGCGTGCCACATTTATGAATGAGAGGCTATTAGATGCTTAGGAAACTTTACTTCTTTCTTTACTCCAAGTCGTGCGATAAAGTTTAACTCTATAACGTCTTTCTCCTAATCCTTACCCGATGGTCTACATGATATGACTATTTGAAGAGCTTTTTCTAGAAGGGCCGAGGGAGAAAATGTTGATCAAGGAGCTCCTCCTCAAGATCCGGTTAACCCTTTGCCGAGCAAGTGACTAATGTGGAGTTTAGGATGGCTTTTCTAGTGTTGGCTTAAGCCGTGACGGCCCAAGCCAATAGGGAAGTTGTGAACCTCGTGAACCCAAGTGTGGGTACGGTGACATCTAGAGTGAGGGACTTCACAAGGATAAATCCTCTGGAATTCTATGGTTCCAAGGTTGAGGAAGATCCTCAAGAGTTCATTGATGATATCAATAAGGTCTTGACTATTATAGGAGTGACTCCGGTAGAAAAGGCAGAATTGGCCGCTTATCAACAAAAAGGGGTTTCTCAAATTTGGTTCAACCAATGGAAGGAAGCAAGACCGGTAGATGCAGGTCCCTAGAATGGGAAAGGTTTAAGTCCGCTTTTCTTGATAGGTTCTTTCCTTTTGAGATAAAGGAGGCAAAAGTTCTTGAGTTTATCAATCTCTGACAAGGGAACATGAGTGTGAAAGAATATACTTTGAGGTTCACTCAATTGTCAAAATATGCTCCTTCTATAGTTGCCGACTCTAGGGCAAGGATGATCAAATTTGTTTCTGGTGTGTCTGAATTGGTAGTGAAAGAGTGTCGTACAGCTATGCTTGTCCATGACATGGATATTTCTTGTCTCATGGTCTATGCCTAACAGATTGAAGAGGAAAAGATTAAGGAGAGGTCTAGGGAAACAAAGAGGGCAAGAACAGATGATGGCAACTTTTCATACTCTAGGTCCTGTGGACGTGGTCGTTCAAGGTTTCAACAAAAGTTCTCCGAGCAAGGTTCTTCTAATGTTCCTCCAAGGTATAACAACGAAAGGGTGTATAACCCAAAAACTCAAGGAGGAAATGGTATTGGATCCCTATTGCCTACTTGTGCTAGGTGGGGAAAGAAGCACGAGGGTAAGTGTCTAGCTGGTACCAATGGTTTTTTTAGTTGTGGAAAGAGTGGTCATAAAATGAGGGATTGTTCGATGATTAAGGCTAAGGTAAGAGAGGGCAAAAAAGCTCCTCCTAGTGGTTCGGGTTCCAATGCTCCCAAGCAAAACCGATTATATGCACTCCAGACTCGTGGTGAACAAGAGGGTTCTCCCGATGTGGTTACCGGTATGTTGAAATTTTTCCAACTAGATGTTTATGCTTTACTTAATCCCGGTGCCACCTTGTCTTTTGTGACGCCATATGTGGTTATGAGATTTGATGTGCTTCCCGATATGTTATTAGATCCTTTTTCTGTCTCTAATCATGTTGGTGATTCTGTGATGGCTGAGAGGGTTTATAGAAAGTGTCCCGTCTCCTTATTCCATAGAGTTACTCTTGTTGACTTGGTAGAGCTTGATATGCTAGATTTTGATGTCATCCTTGGGATGGATTGGTTGCACTCTTGTTATGCTTCTATTGATTGTAGAACTCATCTAGTCAAGTTTCAATTCCCGAATGAGCCTGTCCTAGAGTAGAAGGGGGGAAATTATATGCCGAAAGGTCGGTATATTTCATATCTTAAAGCTAAGAAGATGATTTCTAAGGGTTGCTTGTACCATCTAGTTAGGGTGAGGGATATGGATTCTAAAACCTCTAGTCTTGAGTCGGTCCCCGTTGTAAATGAGTTTATGGAAGTGTTCCCAGATGATTTATGATATACCGTGAGTTTACAGTATTTTTAATACATTTCACTTAAGAGTTGTGTGTGTCTAGGGCCATTTTGTATTAGAAATTATGTGTTTTGTATCATCTTTGCAAAAAATAGGCTTGGACGTGGTAAAGTGAGATGACAACTGAAAATCTACAGAAATAGCCACCCACCGAGAGACCTACGGACCGTAGGTCCTATGACGGTCCGTCGATGGTGGGCGTAGAGAGGAGCTTCAGGGAAGTCTGACCAAGTGTGGAACAACGATGCAACCTACGGACCGTAGTCGAACTACGGGCTGTCCTACATGTCTGTAGAAGATGAACTGGGAGTCAAAGTTCCAGTACTTGATGAAAATCCTAAGTGTGAAGCCACGAAAGAGGACCCACCTACGGTTCGTGTTGCACGTCCATCAGTGAAGAACTGGGAGTTGAAGGTTCCAGGACTTGCAGAAAAAATCTAAGTGTTGACCAACGGAGGGGACCTACAGACTGTAGGTTGACCCACGGTCCGTACGTCGAAGTAGTCGATCAAAGCCGCATCCATAAAGTTTATTTCCTTATTTCGTTTCCTTTTTGTTTAGGACATGTTTTTCTATAAATAGGGTATGTAAACCTCGTTTTTGGAGGTTAGACACTATTGTTTACTTTTAGTTCTTGATATTTGCTTGGGAATTAACTTGCAAACTTTGGCAATTTGATTTCCGGATTTCGGTTTATAAGAATTTTGCTTTGAAATTCAATTGGAGATTACAAGTTTCTTCTACTCTAAACATAAATTCATGAATTCTATTTAAAAAAATATGAATTGTGTTCTTTCAAGCATGAGTAACTAAATCCACAACTAGGGTTGTGGGAACCATGAACAATTAACAACATATGAATAATAATTAAGTAATTCTTAAATAGTGTTGATGCATGCATTGGTAATTCTTTTGCTTAGAAGTCTTTTTAACGAGTGCACGCGTTAGAACTCGCCTTGTTGCTACTTGCCGGACCAATAAGGTAGTTAATAAGAAAATAATTATCAACAGAAATTTAGTGTGATACTATCTAATAGTCTAATGTGAATTGGTGCGAGGGTGAAAACTAAGTCATACATTGATGTGATGTCTAATATGAGGTAAAGGTAAGGGTTAGTAAATTATACACACGTAGCCGGACCAAGGTGCAGGGTGAAATTCCCTATTTAGAGGACCAATCACTTAGGGATACCTCACTTACCAACTTTTCATGTAAAACACTAGGAAATGATTACTATTATTAGGATTACCACGTTAAGAGTTTATGGGGAACACATACGCCCTAGTTTCTCTCTCTCATTGATAACAACAAATTTTGAATCTTGCTCACTAGTTACTTAAATAACAATCAGTTATTTGTTTCACAAATCCCCCCCCCCCCCTTTTACTTACTTGTCTCGGAAATAAGTTGACTAAACGGATATAATAGTGAGTTAAGTTTAAGTCTAAACCATATTCCTCGTGGGATCGACCCCAACCTACAAGTTGGGTTCTTTACTTGATAACGATCGCTTATA
>JAJOOR010006399.1:0-47278 GCA_036250505.1 Solanum acaule
ACATAAATAAAATAAACAGAAAAATTACAAAATTTTAAAAAGCCCACTAAGCAGGCCCATAACAAAAAACCGAAATAACAAAAACCGAACCGAAATAACAAAAACCGAACCGAAATAATAAAAACCGAACCGAACCGAATTATTTCGGTTCGGTGTTCGGTACACGTTGTACAAGAACCGAAAACCGAAAAAACCGGAAAAAAAAAACCGAAACCGAACCGAAATACCGAATGCCCACCCCTAACAAATGGTATGCATATACCCTTCGTCATTCTTTTGGGACATTGGTGCCCCTACGGTCCAAAAACTAGAGCATATATGCCCTTCACTCTAACATAAGACTAAATAGGGACACGTGGCGCAATATTATCCGTCAATCCGATATTTAATAAATGTCGGGACGGTGGATAAGATTATGACACGTGTATGTCTGTTAGTATAAAGGGTATATATACTCTAGTTTTTGGACGACATGGGCACCAATGTCCCAACAGTATGACGAAGGGTATCTGCATACCATTTACGATAGTTGGGGGCAGAGGCAAATCTAAAATTTCAAGAAGACGGGTGCATCATTGTCAAGGGCGGCTCTGTCCCTTTAAGAAAAAAGGTAACTAATTTAGGCTTTCAAATTTGAGGGGCCTTATTTATTTTAGCAATAATAAATATAGGTTTTTCATAAGAAAAATATTAAATACATTTGCAAAATAAATAAATATTATTATAAGAAAAAGTCATTAGAAGAAGTTTAAAAAAGGCTGAATGCAGAAACTCTTTTGTGAATAAAATAAAATGCAAGGTTGTGAAAATGCAGCATCTGAGAATCAATCCCTCAACCTCAAAGTGGAAAACTAACATTCAAACCAGTGAGCCATCTAGTTGTTTGTGTTCATGGGTTCCTTCAGTTGCTATTTGATATATTTTAAAAATTATACAAGTAATACATCGAATTTTGTCGGATGACCACGGATTCAGGTGACCCATTTTTTAAGCTTAAATTCGCCCCTGGTTGGGGGTATATTTTTCCTTTTCCCTTCAAAAAAATAAGAATTTTTTTTAAAAAAAAATCTTTTTGAATGCGGACGATCGGGTATGGAGTATGGCTAGGGTAAGAAAAAAATTATTTCATCGAATTTCAGTTGCTATTTGATATATTTTTAAAATTATACAAGTAATACATCGAGTTTTGTCGGATGACCACGGGTTCAGGTGACCCATTTTTTAAGCTTAAATCTGCCCCTGATTGGGGGTATATTTTTCCTTTTCCCTTCAAAAAAGTAAGAAATTTTTTTAAAAAAATCTTCTTGAATGCGGACGATCAGGTACGAAGTATGGCTAGGGTAAGAAAAAAAATTAAATGATGAACTAGAGTTTAGGAAAATGTTTTCCTTAATTTTGGAACGAAAATCATTTTCCTTAAATTTGAGAAAAATGAGTTGATTTGGAAAACATTTTCCAAACATTGAAAAATTGGAAACATCTTCTAGTCTATATTGTGTTTCAAGCAAATATATATATATAATGTGACATTTCTATGACTAGAAGACCATTTATCTGTTTTTTTTCCTTTTTGATCTTTTTCCCTATATTTATCAATATATTTTCAATAGCTCAAAAAAAACTACTTAATTTGAAAATTTTTCATCTCCCACTATTACAGCTATTAATTAACATAGACGTGTTCTTCCTTTACTTACTTTTGTGTGGCCGCTATTAATTATAACTCATCTTTGATTAACTTATTCATTTCTCCGATTCCTAGCCTCTTCAAATTAAACTCGATGCATGGAGATTCTCCTTCTTTTATAGGAGTGAATTTTCACAATATGATAGTTAAAAATTATTCCCTCTTAACTCATGTTCAATTAACTATTCTTTGTGGAGTAGGTCTATGTTGGGAATGGTGGATGGTTCATGGATGAAAGAATGGGAACGATGCAATTGCAATTGCAATTGTTCTTGTTCTATGGTGGTTGATGAATTCAGTTTTACAGAGCTTGATTAGTGGTATAGTGTATTCTACAAGTGCACATTTTGTGTGGATCGATGGATCTTAAGGAAAGGTTTGACAAGTTGGATGGCTCACGATCCTTCAACATACATACATAAGGAAATTGCAACCTTGCAGGTTGAAGAAGAAAGAGGGAGCATCAACTTCTGATGCTTACAATGTTATTATGATTGGGACTTCCAATGTTGGTTCAGAAGGTACTGGTTGGGTGGAAGGTGGGGGAGGGGTGAAGGGGATAAATTTTTATTTTTTAAAAAAAAAACATAATTTATTTTTTTGAAAAATAAAATAAAATTAGTGGTAGGTAGGGTTCTGACACTTTTTGAATCATAAACACCAAAAGGGATTCTCATTAAAAAACACAAATTAAAACGGTGAGTTCACCCATTTATGGACGAACCATAACTACCATCATTTAACATCATCATCCCCGTTAACTTCCGATTCATCTAAAACAATATTACATCAACTAAAGGTAGTTCGCCCACAAATGGGCGAACTACAATTCCTTTTATTCCTTTCTCAATTTTAAGTGTATTGTGAAGTTTTTAATACATAAAATCCTGACTTTTTCAAAAGTAAAAATATAAAAAAACTTAGAGAATTTTTTTTTCATAAAATAAATTTTACAATTTATTTGCTTACAACAACGGTAAAAAACTACTGAGGTTGACGGAGACAATGATTCCTTCTATGACTAGTTTCCCTACATTAACTACATCATTGTGTCATGCAACCTAGAGCAAAGTCTATTTCATTTCTACGACGTCTAGTACTGTTGAGTCCAAAAGTTCTCAAATATTGAGTATTTACAATTAAATTGAATGAAAAAGATGACCAATATGACTCATCGCCCAATGGAAAATTGCAGTTCTAAGAGAAATACTCAATTACAATTTCAATTGAGTATTGTTTTTTTTTTTTTGAAAATTTTAAATTTATTTGTATGAATTTCTAAGAGCATAATTATATATGAAAAATAATAAAGATGTCACATTTTAAAAAAATATATATTGGGATTTGTCCAATTACAGATAGGACTCCATTTTTTTAAAAAAAATATTGCAGTTCATGAACTAAGGCATATTTTTTGTTATAAATTTTTTTTTTAGGGTTCGTCCATAATGGAGAGAACTCTAACCTTTTTTAAAAAAAATATTGTGGTTCGTTCAATTGCGGGCGTACTCTAATAGTTTAAAAACAAATTGAATCAACTAAGATAAGGCAGAACATCTACATTTTTTTTTCTATGAGCATGTTTTCTGCCCACCGAAAATAATTGCATCCATCATTTTCCTGAAATAACAAAACAAGAAAACAAGTGAATATCCAAATATTTTGAAGTGAACAACAACTTAACTTTTTTACCTTTGAACGCTCACAATTCCAAAACTTACAACTAGAATTTCTTGGAGTCCTTGATGTTTTCATTTTATAATACTCTTTGCAATTTACAAACATCTGGTTCAATTGAATATACAAACTTTTCAAATTTCAAAATATAAAGTATAAAAAAAAGTAGAAGATGAATGAGAAAATATGGAGTGTATAACACATATTTATTGGTGAAGAAAGAGATATAGATTCATGTGAGAAAGAAAGAGATATAGATTCACGTAAAGAGTTAATAAAAAGAATCGTAGTTCACCCATTTATGGACAAACTACCTTTAAAGTTTGTGTAATATTACTATAGATGTATTTAGAGTTGACAGGGATGATAGTGTTAAAAGATGATAGTTATCTTCGCTCATAAATGGGTGAACTGTCCGTTTTGATGTGTATTTTTAGAGAGTATCCCTTTTGATTTTTAAGGTTCAAAAATGGTCAGCTTTGGTGTCGGGCTCTCTTGTATGAGTTCACTAATAGTATGTTTTTTGTAAACAAAGATGTTGAATTCAGAAAGTCCATATTTCCTTTCAAAACACTCCAGAAAGGTCATCAAGCTCCATTTCTTGATGTATTTACTGACTAGTTGCTCTTACATACTGATGTTATTAGAAAGCCAAGTCTACCTCAGAATCCTGATGTTCAAGATTTTGTAGTACCTGATAGTCAATCTATTGTATCTGAAGACATGTCTAAACCTAAATCTAGCAACACATCAGAAGGACAACAAATTAAAGAAAGTCTTGTAGAACTAACGTTGCACCTATATGGCTAAAAGACTTTGTCACAACTCAGAGATCAAAGCCTGGTGTGACTCATGGTTTAGCTAGTTATATGAGCTATAATCACCTGCCTTCTAACTACCAACATTTTATTGTTGCTAGTTCAACTAAAGTAGAACCTTCTTCATATACTGAGGCTATTTCAGACCCTGGGTGGGTAGAGGCCATGAAGGCAGAAATCACTGCTTTAGAAAGTAATTAAGACTAGGACAGTGGTTCCTTTATCCAATGGTGAGAAACCAATTGGCTGCAAATGGGTCTTCAAGATAACGTACAAGAATACATGTGAGATTGAAAGGTTCAAGGCTAGAATACTAGCGAAAGGGTATAACCAGCAGGAAGAAATTGATTATCATGAGACATTTTCACCGGTAGTTAAGATGGTTACAATGAGGTCTATCTTGGCTATTTCTTCTATCAGACATTGGCATATCTATCAAATGGATGTGTACAATGTTTCCCTTCAAGGAGATTTAAATGATGAGATCTATATGGACCTACCTTAAGGATTTAAGAATCAGGGGGAGTCTAGACCAGTTTGTATACATCTTAAATCCTTGTATGGACTGAAGCAGGTACCAAGACAGTGGAACACAAAGTTATTAGAAGTAATTCTGCAACTTCGATTCAGTCAAAGTCGGTATGATCATTCACTACTCTTAAAGAAAACTGGAAACGAGTTATTTGTCATTCTAATTTATGTTGATGACATGCTCATTACTAGGAGCAGTCTTCAATTGATCAAGGAACCCAAGACTTCACTACAACAAGCCTTCAAGATGAAAGACTTAGGAGAACTAAGATACTTTCTTGGAATTGAATTTGCCAGATCAAAATCGGGAATAATAATGCATCAAAGAAAGTATGCATAGGATCAGTTGATTTCTGAACTAGGATTGAGTGTTGCAAAGCCAATAGCTACACCACTTGAACAGAATGTAAAGCTGACTAGTATTACCAAGGAAGTATATGATCATGTGGAGGATTCAAAAAGGAACAGACTGATCCTCTAACAAAAATGTAGCTACATATCAAAGGATTGTTGGAAAGCTACTATACCTTGCCATAACCAGACCAGATCTAGTCTCAACTAGAAACAGCTATCAGGATAATCAGAAATATCAAAAAACAACCTAAACAAGGAGTACTTCTATCAAGCAGCAGCCAAGAACAGATCTCAACTTACTGTGATGTTGATTGTGCAGCATGCCCAAACTCTAGGAAATCTGTAACAGGCTTCTTGATTAAAATGGGTGATTCTTTGATATGATGGAAATTCAAGAAACAAAGTGCAGTCTCTAGAAGTTCAGTTGAAGCTGAATACAGAAGTTTGACATCTACAACTACTTGACTTGGATTCTGGGACTATTCAATGAAATAGGAGTCAAGATCAAGCTACCAGTTCAGATACATAATGACGGTGAGGTTGCGCTGCAAATCCTGTTTTTTTCACGAAAGAACAAAGCACATAGAAATTGACTGTCATTTTATAAGGGACAAGATTCAGAAAGGAATGATCAAGAATGAATATATACCAACAAGACATCAACAAGGTGACCTATTGACTAAAGGACTAAACAAGATTCAACATGAGTATCTATGCTCCAAGTTAGGGATGTTTAATGTATTTGCACCACCTAACTTGAGGGGAGTATTGAGGATAATGTAACATAAGGAAGAAGGTAAAATAGTCAGTTCACAGTGTTAGTTAAATTGTGAAGTTAGTTAATTATAAGCAAGTAATTAGTTAAAGTTAGTGTTTAGAGGGTATAAAATCCCTATGTTTAGTGTGATTAACAGAATAAGGAATAATATTTTTCCTTCTCTCAATTCTTCTCCCTTCTACTCCATTCTTCCTTCTTCTCCTTCTTCCTTCTCTTCTTCTTGAACTTGGATTCCAAATATATATGTCATGTTTAAAGGATACGTAGATTGAATTGTTTGTGATATAAAATTATTCTCTCTTAACTCACGTTAAACGACTAATTAAAGAGTAAAAAGAGTAACGCCCAACTTGCCTTTGGGATCGGCTAGTGCCTTTTGACAACTCTCCCTCTCCAAATGTTCCGATTATTTTGAACTTCATTCCGGTCTTACTTGATTTACAATGGATCATAATTCATATCATTTACCATGGATGTAGAGTTAGTGTTTTCCGCATTTTATATATCTTGTTTAATTTCACCAATTTATATATATTGATTTTTGTGATATTGCATTTTATTCAGTAGTAAAGTAAATTGTAGGGGATTTACTTATAATGAGTTACAAGTTAGTTGCTCATTTTGTTTCCTTCAAATTACGCCACATGATCCTTGGGGACAAACAAAAAAATAATCTTTATCTATTCTGCTAGTTTGTTGCTATTTTTCAACTTCTGGAGATCACTTTGAACAAGAACAAATGGAGATGAAGAGTAAATTAATAGTGTGATGTGTGAAGTATTAGATATAGAGGAAAAGGAGATTCGACTATAAATTATTTCATTAAGAAAAGGAACAACTACTGTTTATACAATATAATTAGTATTATGCACTATTAATATAATATCGATACACAATTTATACTTTATTTATACAATATCAATACATATTTATACAATTATGTATACATGCAACAAACTTCTTTTTTGTAGCTAGTTCATATTTGGCTATTTTTAAAAAAAAATCATGACTATATTTCTATATAAACTAATTACTATATATATATATATATATATATTTAAAACTATCACATCGCCTCATGTTACGTGGCAGACGATGATTTATTCTAAACTTTGAATCTGTGGCACAACCGTGGCTGCACATATTTCATAAATAGATTCTTACACATATTTGGTTCTCAACTTCAGAGAAAGAGATTTGCAAATGGATCATTTCCAAATTTATTTCATTACTTAAAATAAAATAATGAAGTTAGCCAAATATATTTAAGGGATAATTTCAGAGATCTCCCCTCACATTTCTCTCCATCACATTAACCTTCCTTGTGGTTTACGATATTACATTTACCTCGCTTATTTCAATTTTCATGTAACAATTCTTTTCATCTATTTTTTATTAATATAAATAAAATATAATTTGACAAATCTGCCCTTTTATACTGTTAAATTCTTTCAATTTTATATTTCTATCAAAAAGTCATATCTAATGAAGTCATGCAAAAATAAAAAATGAAAAACTCAGTTCCTTAAAGATTATTTTTTCTAGAAACACCGATCAACTTTCATGATCTAAGAGTGCACATATGAGAAACAAGAGATTGACAACACAGAAATAGATGGTATGATACTATTTGGAGCTCCCCCAACACTTAAATTTTCTCCAATTATTAAAATTATAAGACTAAGTCCATCAAAATTCATTACTTTAATTTTTACCTATCCTACGTCACATTAGATGGTCACATTTTCTCTTAATTGAGTTGAGTCACATTAGATAGTCACATTTTCTCTTAATTGAATCACTTTATTCGTGTAATAATAAGTATTGCTTAATTGAATCCACAATAATTTTCTTGTGGATTATATTAGGTGTCTATGTCTATCAAGCATATCGTTTTCTTATTTCTACTAATGATTCTAACAAAAATCCATTTTTGGGGTGCAACAAGAGTTTGTATTCTCAAATGATATCACAAGTATTTGAATGTATTGTGAAAATTCCATTTTCTCTATGATTAATATCTTCTTTTGAGGAACGGCAAAGGTACAAAAGCAAAAACTACATTACATACGTACGTTAAATGATTGGCCCATTATGAACAATCATTAAGGTGATCTCCAATCTCGTTCGACTCAAGGCGATCACTTGAATAGGGTGGGCTTGATCAATCTACCTACAAAATTCCAACTTCCCTTCCCAAGAGCACATCTACACATCTATAGAATAAAGAGAGCACGCACCACACTCCTACTATACCAAGGCCCAGCGATTAATTTGTTTGTTTGGTTAGTTTTGGTCTTCGAATTTCAAAGACCAACTAAATTGATTTGATTTTGGTTATAACCAATAACCAAACCATGGACACCCCTATGTCTAACTGCAGAGTTTTATTCTTCAAGAGGCATTAAAACTTCAGTATCAAAACTACCACAATACTTAAATATGCAACATGCTCACAAGTACAGTATATAACACTTCTGTATGCCATCAATATTTTTATCTCTACGAGTCGCAGACCCTCTAAAGCCACTCACTGAAATTATAGGCAAGTTCATGGAAAGAAAATGGAATGTCAATGTAACATTCCACATTTAATTGTGCTAGCTATATTTCTTCCAAGAATACATACATACTCTTCAACATGTTCAGAAAAAAAAAAATTAGATAGATATCAAGTCCAGCAAGCACTAAGGAGCCAAATGGACAAATTTCATGGATAAAATAATACCCTCCTTTAGTCCACTTTCAAGTATACAATATTCTAACAAATGATCCCCCCCCCCCCCTCTCTTCTTCCTCTTCTAAACAAGCACTAGATCCATTTGCAAATTGTATTACACGCAAGAACCTGATCAAATCATCAGGTAAACCGGCTCTTTTTATCACTCCATCCTGAACCCTTGTTGGGGCTTCTGCTGCGACTACGCTTCCTTGAAGCATCCGCATTGAGATATCTGTCACTACATAATTAGAAACTAATCAAAAACATGAAAAGGGGAAAAAAGAAAATTCACAAAAGAACTAATAGATGGCTTAATACCTATCACGTGATCCCCGGTCATAACCACGTCCTCCGCCTCTTTCTGATGATGAATTATTCCAGCCTCCTCCCCTTCCTCCATTCCGACCAACATAGCTTCCATTGAAGCGCCCACCGCGTCCACCTTGACCAGAACCCCACCTAGCCTTTCCCATACCACCACCTCGTGAAACCATATCACGCAGTTCAGTTGGCACAGATTGATTTGCACCTTCTAAAACTTTAACAAGATCTAAAGCATGCTTAGCATCCTGATCGGAGAAAAATGTATAGGCCAGACCAGATGCCCCTGCCCGACCTGTCCTACCAATTCTGTGGACATAATCCTCTATTCCAGTTGGGAAGTCAAAGTTTACCACCACCCTGTGACAATGTGTTCTCATTAACAGCCATTACCCCAAAATCCTGCACTTTTCTATTCAAAAAGGAAATATGCATATGGATGGGTAGACACATGTAGTGTATGCACATAAGAAGAGAAACTCAAAAGGCAAGTAAGGTTACGCCACAATATTCCTATGAGGTCTTGGACAAAGACCATTGACTAAGTTCAAGCTGTATGTACTTGTGGAAAGGCCAAAACAATTATTCACATCCCACACCAAGAGACAGAAATGTGCAAAAAACATTACTTGGGTGTATTCCTCATGTTCAATTTCTAGGACAGAATGTAAATTGCCAACTTCTCATCCACAAATAATGCCCAATGCATTCACCACCAACTCGATTTCAAGCAAGTTATGATGATGCTCTCCCAAAACTAATACATCTATCCTGAAAGGAAAACCCACAAACACGCACCAAAGAGTGAAGGGGACACAATCGGTAAGATAAATAATGCTATTTCTACTCAGTTTTTATGTCAGTCTTCTCTTTATGTCCACTCCGAAAAGATCAACACCTAACACCTTTCTATAAATGGCAAGTCATTTTAACATTTCCAAGGTGTTCTTCATGAAATGCTCTAATAGAATATTTTTGGCAAGTACAAGCTTTCTAGAAATTAACATGGCACATCAAATACCAGTACATAGGCATTTTTGGTAGAATACATATTTAGCTTATTTATGAAAAAGTACTTTTTTTCTCTTAAAACTACAAGTCTAGTCTACATATATAAAATGGACAGTATATATGCCCATCCAAACCTAATTCCACAAGAGAGCATAACCAACACTTCCTTTCCTATTTAGCCATAAGAAGTGCACTTGAACAATGTATAACCAAGGATAATATGTTTAATGGAACCAACCTGATATCTTTGATGTCTAAACCCCGCGCAGCAACATCAGTAGCCACAAGCACGGGAGACCTGCCAGTGCGGAACTGACTTAATACATAATCCCTCTCACCCTGAGATTTATCCCCATGAATTGCAGCTGCTCCAAAGTTGCGAGTAAGATTGCGAGATAGTTGGTCACACATTTTCTTTGTTGAACAGAAGATAATGATCTTTGACCCTGGTTCATTGGATCTCAAGATTTGTTCTAGTCGCCGTTGTTTCTCCATCGGAGACAAGACTTCAATGTGCTGCAAGTGAAAAGTACTTGAATTAATTGCAACCTACCAGTTCAGCTTTATCTTCCCTCTGTGCGTTGGAAATGTATATATAATATAAAGATACCACTATGATACCAGTCATCTTCCCCAACAGAGAGAAGTGAAGAACTTGAAAATATTAACAAAAACTGTACAGGAAACTGATAAAGAAACACACCTGTGTTATAGACTTGTTTGCAACAAGCTCGTCAACATTACCAATATTAACCTGAACTGAATTAACCAATAGATCAGCTGCAATCTTACGAACCCCCTTCGGCCATGTAGCTGTATACATCAATGTCTGCCTCTGCGTAGGCACCTCTTTCACAATCTTTCTTATCTGAGGTTCAAATCCCATGTCTAGCATACGATCTGCTTCATCTAACACCAGGTAAGAAACTTGACCAAGACTAAGCCTTCTCATTTCCAGTATGTCATTCAAACGACCAGGAGTGGCGACAACAATATCTACACCCCTACTCAGCTCTCGGAGTTGAGGACCTTTTGGAGCACCTCCATACAGGCACTAACCATAAAAAACATAAATCATAATCAGTTTCTCAAGAAAAATTTAAGCTCCTGATTCAAGTTTCATCAACAACCGTAATTAACATTAGAATCGCAATGTTCAATAGCAACTATTCAACTTTTCTATGTGCAGGTGAATATGCAGCTGGAATAATCTTGGCATTAGAATTTAGCAAATGCGAGATTCACAGCTCAAAACAAGCAATGCAATATATACCTGAGTTTTAGGTTTTAGATGTGTTCGACTTTTCTATGTGCAGGTGAACATGCAGGCAGCTGGAATAATCTTGGCATTAGAATTTAGCAAATGTGAGATTCACAGCTCTAAACAAGCAATGCAATATATACCTGAGTTTTAGGTTTTAGATGTGTCGCAACACATAGCAATTCTATAGCATGGATATTCCACAATCGCAATCTTCCAAAAGATGCATTGCATTTGAACATTGCAAAAAGAGGGCCAAATGGAAATGCTCTAATTATAAAATTGATGCCTAAGCATCAGTACTTAAAAATGAAAGTAAAATATGTAGTGATGGAACCAAAACTGACATTCATAAATGACAAGCATCAAAATAAATAAATAAAATTCTACCATCAAATAACAAAGATAAAGAACCGAATTTAAGAAGCAAGAGAACCAGCAAAAGTCAAGGAGAAAGATATTTGGATCAGATATAGAGAAAAAAAAAGGAAATATAGGCCCTGTTCAATCAAAACATACCGTGCAAGATATCCTAGAGGATTTCCCAAACTTCACAGCTTCAGCTTGTATCTGCGTGGCTAACTCTCTTGTTGGTGAGAGCACCAAAATAGTTGGGCCTAATTGAGGATTACTGCGACGATTTTTTAGATGAATAAATCCTGGAATCAAGTAACCCAAAGTTTTCCCAGACCCAGTCTTCGCAATGGCTACTATGTCACGGCCCTGAAGGGCAACGGGCCAAGATTGTGCCTGAATTGGAGTAGGAGCAGAAAACCCAGCCTGATGCATCTGTAAACGTTGGCAATATCATTCAGCACATATACAAATTTGGAACTTTCTCATAGATCACTTATTTGACTAATTGGAATGGCCAACACAAGAAGAAGCATCATCCCCCTTAAGTAGGCGGCCAATACTTGCTAATGCAAACAAGAGCAGGAGACGCCTCTTCTTCGGTTTGGACCATGTGGCAGTCTGAATCATCACCGGCAGCAGCCCCAGCCACGAACATGGATGATTCGGAAAGCCTTCATAAAATTTGGTCCACCAAGTAAGGGTGCTCCACATTTATGGAAGCCCCCAAAGGATGGTTGAACAGCGTACGACATTTAGCTCCTCCTTGGAGCAAATATCGCACCTGCGTGAAAGTACAGATGGGGAAAAAGGATGAGTACTGAAGCTCAACAGTGGACCTCCAGCAATCATTCAAAGTTAGAAAGAACACACTTGATTCTACAGTAAATTCTTTGATTACATGTTTCCTGAAGAGCATTTAAAATACAAACTAAAATGGGTTTATCCATACCTCCCTCACAATCTCTGAAGGAAACCCAGTCGCTTCAAATGATGTCAAAGGTGCAGGAACATCACCTCCCTGTCAAATTGAACAGAAATCGTGTAAACATGGGTATTGACTAACAACCTTTTGTCCGAGGTTGGGGGATGGAGAGAGTATTACACTAACAAAACAATAAACATGAAAGAGGAAGATGAAACTCTTTTAAAAAGCATGACTAATGAAAGAGGAAGATGAAACTCTTTTAAAAAGCATGACTAATACGATGAAGCTATTATAGACAATAGAACTTAGGGGTCATTTGGTAGAATATATTATCAAAAATAATGCATGCATTAACTCTGTGTATTGGTAATACCTTAATTGGTATACTTTTTCATGCTATGTATAACTAAATGCAAGCATTTTATACATTATATTGTGTATTAATGTGTGTATTACTAACACCATGGATTTCTAGGTATTAGACATTCAAGGGGTTTTTTAATGCATGCATTAGCATGACTAAAAACCCCATTGTCCCTCAAAATCTTTTTTACGTCTTTTCCACCATAACTGTGAAGGATATCTTTGTAAATAATTATTTTTATGCAATGCATACTATTATTATTACATCAAACCAAACAATGCATAACAAATAATCTATGTATAATTAATGCAAGCATTATTAATACGAGCATTATTAATGCAAGGATAACTAATACACTATTTAGAATGGTTCTTATACACTCTATCAAACGACCCCTTAGTGAACAAAGTACTACAGCAGGTTGAACAAACAGAGAATCGGAAAATCAGAAGACATAAATTTGACTTGAAATACATTATCGTCATCAAATAAAAGAGACCAAAATAGTTCATCTTCAAGATGATGATCCAAGAACAAAAAGGTAGTATGAGTTGCATTTTTGGTGTTTTTCCGCTGCTTCGAGAAAACCTCATCATCCAAGATGAAAGTAGTTCAAACCACTCATTTTTTGGATAGGTAAAGTAAATAGACGAGATAATTCAGAGACTTGGTGCAACTGTAGCCAAGTGAAGACAATATAAAGAAACAAGTCATACAAACACTACAACGCGTATATTATAAGAGAAGATAATTGCCAGCTAGCTAAGATAACCTTTCACTTTGTCCAAACCCATACAACTCTCACCAAAAGATAGAGGAGGTAGTTCATGGAGAATTGCCAACAAGAATGAGGCAAGACAACCTTGTAGTCCAAACCCATACAACTCTCACCACCCCAGAGGAAAGTGGTAGCTCATATATATAAGAAGACCTTTTAAAAAACTATTATGTTACTGGGATGTAGACCTGGACATGGTACTAGGGGCAGAGCACAAATTTAAGGTGGGGTATTTTTGTATCCCACTTCCTCATCGAACAAACATTTTGAAACTGAAACAGTTTCTTCACATCAATCTAGGAGATAAGTTTCTTACCATAACAGAGATCTCATTATGGCGGCAATACGATTCCTGAGATATGTCAGTTCCTACACCTAGAGAATCATAGCCTTCGTGATGATCTGAACTGCTTCTCGCATTCTATACACAAATTAAAATATAGGAAAAAGAAACTTGCATTAGCACACACAGAGAGATATAAAGAAATAAGTGTAGATGGCAACAAAAAATCTGAGACTAAACTCAAACATTAGACCAGTGTTCAGGGAAGCGTTAAGCGGAAAAAAGCGATAATGCCCCACTTCACGCTTTAAGCGATGAAGCGCTCACATACTCATTCTAGTCTGTGAAGCGTAGAAGGCTCGCATCGCTTCGCTTAGCGCTCGCTTTCCTGAACACTGCATTAGACTACTAAAGTGTCAAGTGTCTACAGCAGTCTAGTGTTGACCATACCCACATATAACTACTTAAAGGAACAGATCATTTTTTAAAAATAAAATAAATCATTGATCCCCTCAAGTCTCTAGAACCATTTGGAGTCACCATGGCCCATCAGAGTACTACAGGGAACAGATCTTTCTTTTTTGATGATCTTTAAGAACAGGTATTTAGCTAATGTCAATAATGTCAAATGGTTTTAAGAACAAAAGAATATGAAATGCAATACAAAAAGTTGTCATATACCCTTTGTTGCATACTGTATACAGTCAATTTCATTTTTTTAAGGAAATGGAGAGAGAGATGAATAAACTTATGCAGATACATTGTAAAAAGATACCTGATCTCCCTTCAGGGATGTAACCTTGCTGTTGCTACCTCTGCTATGCCTACCGTCTGGATCATAATGTTGACCTTGAGAGGGTTTTTGAACAGATGAACTAACAAATACAGCTGACTTTTGTGCTGGAGCAGACACTCCATTGGATGAGTGAACAGGCTTCTCATATTGGGTATCATTGGTCTCTGGATTCCAGAAGTAGATATATCCAGTTGTACCATCAACTAGGCCTTTCCAAGGTTTGGGGAGAGTAGGGTCTTCTGGTGCATAGCTTGGACCAGAGGATGCAGTTAAAATAGCAGCCATCTCAAACTTCAGTCTCCAATAACCTCACTGGAACTATATAACATCAAAATGCAAAGAGTGGAGTGAAACCAACAACCATGTTGAAAAAAAGAAGTTCAGAATATGATTCGATTATGCTCTCTCATCAGAGATTGTCCATAACTTACAAAAAGGTATTACTCCTTATCAAGGAAAGCCAAGTCAAAACAAGCATGCTTACACCCAAGCATATGTCAATTAACAAGCTACCAACGGTAGATAACTTAATCACTTCAATAGTTTGTATACACATATCACAGCTGCAATTTGGTACCACTTAGAACAACCCTTGGATGTCTATAGACAGACATATATAACAGAAAAATTAACTAAAAGGCCAAAATAGTTTCTAGGTAGCCTCTTGTAAAGCTTCTATTACTTCGCTTTTTCTCCTTTTTTCCGTGTCCTCTCATTGTTGTGGGAACACTATTCTCCACTAACCTCCTAAACCAGAACTATATTTGTTAATCAACTATATATCAATCTAAACTAGGTTGGTCCAAGCTAGAAAATTAAGAAAAAAACATATGCACAAGCATGAAAGTCTGCAGTAGCTTTTTCAAATCGAGAAAAACAACAGGCTAAAATTGAAAAAAAAAATGATACCAAAAATCAATCAAAAGAAAGAATAACTCATCTCAAACCCCAGATCAACCTCATGATTTGGTAGATCAACCTCATGATTAGGTAAAAACATAAAAAAGCAATTGAACGAAAAAAAAATCATGAAGTAAATCCAGATCTAAACAACAAGAAAATCAAAAACTTGAAAGATAATCATACCTGACTGACGATGTGGGTGTGATGAATGAGAAAAATTGAAGACCTTAGATATAAATAGTGGCCGCCCACCTCCAAAGATATCTCCCTTTTTAGGGTTTACAAGACCCAAAGAGAGAGAAATAATGAAAAGCGTGAGGTGATAAAAAGGGAGGTTGAAATTTCACAGAGATTGGATATTTATAGAGAACCAGGTTCGGTGAGATCTGATGTCAAACCAAAATATAAACGCGTCTTACCTCGGTGCTGGGGTCCACCAATTCGACTTCTTCGCGTAGCTTACCTATGTGTTCACGGGTCGGTTTGGATCGGTTATTGGTCAAAATCAAAATCAAATCAACTTAATCGGTTTTAAAATTATCAAAACCAAACCAAACCAAATATAATATACATTTGTCGGTTTGGTGGTTATCGATTTCGGTTTGATTTGGTTCGGTTATTAACCATACACAAAAATAAAAGAAACAGTTCATTCAAAATGTGAAAAAAGTGACAACAATCCATTCAAAATGAAAAATAGTTAGTATGACTTAAATTACTGAACTTTCGATCACTAAATTTACTATCAATAAAGCTTTAAAATTCACTATATTGGCCTAGAAGAAAGAGACAATAACATTTTCAGTCCCACAAAGAATTGACCTAGACATTCATATACATGAAATCAATAAGATAAATGTTTCATCTTGAGAATTTTTGCTTTCAATAACTAAATTATAAAGAAATTTTAATGAAAATATGTATAAGATCCTTAAAATTGATTATAAAAACAATATATTAAGTATGTAATTAATAAAATATATGTATATAATTCATCGGTACGGTTCGGTTATTTTTTTGATTTTTTCGAATAAAACCATAACCAAACCAAATACTATCGATTTTCAAAATCCAAAACCAAACCAAATAGAATCGGTTTTATTCTATCAGTTTGGTTCGATTTTTCGGTTTGGATCGATTTTTATCCAAACTATGAACACCCTACCTATGATTAAGAGCATCTTTGGCATTGCTGCTAAAAATTGTTTATTTCTAGATGTGGTTTTTTTTTTTAAGTGTTTTTCAAAAAGACAAGTTGTGTTTGGCAAATTCATTTGAAAAGTATTTTTAATAAGCAGTTTGTGTTTGACTATCTTTTTCAAAAAAGTGTTTTAAAAAGGGCAAGTATTAATGTGTTTTTAAGATTATTTTGTAGAGAGAAACTATTTTAAATATCTAATACATAACTTTAATTAAATTTTTATTTTAATTAAATTAGAATGTACATATTCAAATTATTAATCAATATTATACATAGATAAGTAAATAAGTAAATATTAATATAATGTTAACATGATGAGTTAAATGTAATTAAAAATATCAAGCAAAATAAATTTTAAAACTATTCCACAAATAAAATCACTACATACGAAAAACTTACCACAAAAATAAATAAAGTTCTTCATACATCACAAATTTTTTCAATGATTTCATCCCTCATTTTATCATGCAATATTTCCATAGTAGTAGACGATCTGTCTTGTATTTCTGAAGGTATCTCTTAAGGCCCCCCATCTTCTTCTTCGATTTTTGTAATAATGTCTTCATTTGCAAAATAGTTGAAGTCTTTATCAGTGGTAGAATGTCGTTGTATGAAATTATGTATAGTCATAGTACTTGTAACAAGATGAGCCTGAGTGTCGAATTTATAAAATAATATATAAAATATAAATAATAATATATTGTAACACCTCGAATTCAAGAAAGGGCAACATTTCAGTTTTCAACAATATCTGGTGTCATCCGACGGAGGCCAACCACAGCCCATGGACAGGACCATGGATCGTAGGTCTGGTCCGTGGATGGTCACCCAAAAATGCTTAGATAGCCCAAAATCACGGCTTGGACCAACGGATTGTCGTTGGGTCCACGGTCCGTGGTTGAGGGTTTGTAGGTCAGGGCCTCAAATCCAGTTTCTGAAACGAACGACGGAGGTGCAGGACAGACTGTCAGTCAAACCACAGTCCGTCGGTCAAGGCCGTAGAAGGTCGACAGTTATTTTAAGGGCAGTTGTGTCTTTTCCTAATTATTTTATCTTAATACTATGTTGTTTTACCCTTCTTCACTAATACCCCTATATAAGTGATTTTTAACCCCAAATAATTCATTCACTTCATTCTCATCAAATTCACCAAAAGAAGTTGAGTCTTTCTCTCCCAATAATATTTCTCTCTCTAGAAGTTTGAAGAAGAAGATTCAAGCTAAAGTTCAAGATCAAGCCTTCATTCTTCAATTGCTTTTGGGCTTTGATAGTAAGGTATGATAGTTTTCATCCATGGATTCCTTCCATTCACGGAGTTTCCAAATTCTCCTATTTTCAAAGTTAAAAATCCCCAATCGAGTTAGGGTTTTCTTCAATTGTCATGGGTTCAATGTTGATTTAAATGATTGAATTATGATCTCTTATGCATGAATTGAGGAAATACTATGATTTTTATGATGCCTCCCATGAACCCATGTAAATTCCATGTTTCCAATTATGATGTGATGTGGGTTTTGAATTATGAAAGAGGAGATTATGAAATTAAGCATGTTCTTATGAGATTTATGTAAATATTTTAAGGATGCTTTGAGTGCAAAATATCAATGATGTTATTGTTGTGTTGTTGAAAGGATTTCTCATATACACATTAAATCATGATTTGTGAAAGGACATTCTCACATAAAGGATTCTTAGTGTTGAAAGGTTTTCTCAACTAAACTATGAATCAAAGACTTTAGGAGTTATTCCAATAAGACCTAGGTTGGATTGCTTACTAAGTTGTACCTTTCCATGGATGATGCTATGACTAGCTTGGATTGATTACTTAATTGTACCCCTCCATGGATGATGCATTACTTAGCTTGGATTGGTTATTGAATGATATCTTTTCCATGGATAATGACTTAGCTTGGAATGACAAGATGACGTGCCCTTCCATGGATAATAAGAACAAGTTAAGAAAATGACTACTCCATGGGATGTATGCTTAGCACCGAGAGGATATTGAGATCGAAGCTCTCCCATTAATAGAGGTCGGGTTTCTAGTAGCAATCTCTTTGTCCCTTACATATGTGCCCCCATAGGATAATTGTCTAGATAAACATTAGCTAGTGGATCCTTTAGCTCAGATTCATGGTCCTTCCTTGACATGTAGGACACCTCTTTTCGGTATGGGGTAGACACTGGATTCCATGTTGATAGCTCACATGGTCTTATATGTCGGTTAAGGCTACTTCCCACAAACAAATAAGTAAACTTATGATGAACCAATGTTACTTCAAGAAAGTATCGTAAGTATGTTTTAAGATGATGTTCACTTGCATTGATCATGTTTTATGACTTATGGTTTCTAACTCTTAAGAGTTATGTTTTAGCTTCATCATTGCTTACTCATAAAAATGTCCCCTTTTGCATGTTTTAAATATTTTATGCATGATTATCATACTTGGTACATTGTTTTGTACTAACTAGGGGTGGCCATAAATACCGGAAAACCAAAAAACCGAACCGAATCGAACTAATTCGGCTCTTTGGTTCTTCGGTTCAGTGTTGGTGTTATTTTTTCGGAAGTTTGGTTCGGTGTTCTGTGTAAGGGTCTCAAAACTTTGGTGCACCGAAGAACCGAACTTTTATTTAAAAATAAATAAAAAAATAATATTTTATATATATATATGGGAATTCTCTTAACTAAAAATTAAAAATTCAACTAACAATTAAATCATTTATGAACAAATCAATGTAACAACAAATATACAATTCAATAGTTAACTTCAAATATTAATTTCCAAGAGAAACTCAAACATATTTCTACCAATGTACATTATGTAAAGGAACCATCTTCGTACTAAGTATCTTATACTTTATCCTTATTTTATTTTTCATTCACACCGAAAAACCAATTTAAAAACACTAAATTAAACCGAATTGAAGTAGAAAAAACTGAACCGAACCAAATTAGTTTGGTTTAATATACGGTGCACACTTTTTTAAAATTGAAAACCGAAGTTTGATAAAACCAAATCGAAGAACCGAACGCCCACCCCTAGTACTAACGCATACTCTTGCCTACATTTCCCCAAATGAAGGATCCAACTGTTAGGGTTCTCAGTTTCGTGGCTAGAGGTTGATTTACGTGATTTTCGAGCTTTGGTGAGTCCTCATGCTTCGAGGACGGACTTTCATTGATTTCAGTTTCTTACTTTCAATTTTGGACATGATGTATGGGCTAGGCCCAATTTCATTCTATTGTACTAGGTGGCTAATGAGACAAGTGTTTTAGACTTTCGCTTTACTTTTATAAAACTTTGGACTTGAAATGTTGTCTTTATCTCTTGGTTCTATTTCTTATGTTATGAATGTTAAGTGGCTTGTATGGGGCCTCTCGGGGTCCTATACGCCATGTTACATCTAGGGTGTACCCCTAGATCGTGACATATATAAACATAAATAAAATAAAAAGTTTATCATAAAATAAAAAATAAAATTCTTGAATGAAACTTAACAAAACTTATGAAATATGTTAACTAATTAATAAGAGATATATTGGTAAATATGTAAGGGATATTTTAGTCTTCAAAAAAATAATTTTCTGCTTCTGCTTTTTAAGAAGCAAAAATTTTTAGTTTCTTCTCAACAATAGAAAAATTGTTTCTGCTTCTATTTAAAAGCATTTTTGAGGATTTGCCAAACACTTGATTTTTCAAAAAAAGGTGTCTTTTTCTTAAAAAAAATACTTTTGGCCTCCCAACAACAATGCTAAATAGGCTCTAAGTGTACTTCTTTGCACGCGTGTATTGCGTTATTTAATATTTTATTTGTCTCAATTTATATGATTTACTTTTTTTTAGTCAGTCCTAAAAAGATGACACTTTTCTATATTAAACAATTTAACTTTAAAATATCTATTTTACCCTTAATATTGATTTATAGACACACAAATTTCTATCATTCATTTTAGACTACAAGTTTTAAAAGTCTTCTTTTCTTTCTTAAACTCTGTGTCGTGTCAAACTACCTCACATAAAATGAACGGAGGAGTAATAAATAAATATGAAAAGAACAATTTGTTATGTATATGCTATATTATTAAATATAAAATTTTAAAAGAATAACATATATTTTTAATATAAAAATGTACTTACAAAAGGAAAATGATAATCACACTAACAATTGAACAGCAAAAATATACTGTAAAATTTTTTTGCTATTGATATTAAGCAGGTGCGGACCCACCTTATATCAAGGGGTGTCACCCGACACTACTTCGTCGAAACTTTTTATATTATATATATAAAAAATCTAAAAAAACATACTATGACTACTACTAAAATAAATCATAATAGATAGGCAGAAAAGAAATCTTTGCATGTTGGTTGGGCACGTGACTTATGTGTAGGAGCTCCTGAGCTCAACTCTCATCAAGGCATTTTTATGTTTGATTTTTTCATCCTAGTTGAAATTTATTCATTATTTTCTTTTTTTATGAACTTAATTTTCATGAAAACTTATCGTGAATTGTTATAGTAGTTTACTTGATTTATGTTTTATTAGTATTTCTTAAGTAATTTTTATTAATATAATGTTGTTATACTTTTTAAAAAAAATATCGACACTGCTTACAAAAAATCTTGTTTACGCTACTAATATTAAGAATCAAAATTATGTAAATTTAAAAAAATATTAAGATTCCTTAATTTTCTTGTTAGGAGAGTGAATTGGTTCTGTGAGTATGTGAGACATTATATATAATGACTTTTATATGTAGTCTGTATTTGCTTCATCGCCCAGCTAGAATCAAGATTAGTCCTCCGAAATCAATCTTCCTCCATCTTCTCTCCAAGTTTTCAATAATTTTTTCCTTTCTAAATATTAATTATATATATACACACACATTAGTTCTGCACACGTGTGTTGCATGTGTATCACATGCTAAGTTGTGTGAAGTTATTGTAATGATACTGCTTTATTGTTGTTATGTCTTGAAATACTATTGGCAGATTCTTAATCATTATTCATCAATTAGTGAATGTTTATATTTTTGTCTCTATTAAATATCCATACATTTCAATAGTATGTGAAAGATGAAAGTAATTAAGGTTAATTAAAAAGGCTAGGTAGTAACAGATGAAAGTCCAAATTAAACAATAAACTTTCATTTACCCTATTCATTCTAATTGAATGTAAGTTTATCTTTTGGTAATTGAAATGTACCATTTTTTTCCTTACGAAAATATATAGTGAAATAGTGTTCTATTAAAGAACAAAATGGTCATTCAACTTTTAAGACACTTTTTTGTAAAATCAATTTTAAAATTAGGGTCTTCCCGCTTTTATATATACACGAATAAATAATTGTAGAGTGAAAATAAGAATCTCCATCCAAAAATATATATTTTATTAATTTATCAAAAGCATTAACTTAAAAGAGATTATGAAAAGAAAATATACAAAAAAAAAAAAGAATAAAAGTTTAAGAGAATACGTTTGTAACATCGAGCCAAACAATATGAAAAACAATAAGATATACATGTCATCATATCATACAAAAAGAAAAGAGCAAAACAAAATAAAATATTAATGAGAAAAATAATGCACCAATAAAAAACAGTTACATATAAAACACAAGAGGATGAAATGATTGATACTTTTATTGTCCAATTTAAAGGACAAACTGGATATGACAGGGTTGTGAATAAAAGAGTGTAACAATAGAAGCTAAAAAGATCAACAGTTAAACCACATGAAAAAGTGGTAGATAATAATTTCTAACATCTAACTATGTATTTGGTTAGTTGAGTTATCTCTTTTTTATTTAATTAAGAAAGTTAAATGAAATTGTCGTAATTCAACTTTAGATTTAGCACCTTCCCATTTTTAATATAATATACATATGTTAAATCTCTAATTTTTGAAAGGTATTGAATGTAAAAGTTATGTAGCATATAAATAGTTTTGTTTTACCTCCAACTTCTGATTCTTCGGATAAAGCTTTAAATAGTCAATTTACTTTAGGTTGCTTCCTCAAACGCGGTTATTCATCTTGTAGATCTAGTAGTGCTTGGATTGCTGCTATATATTTATTGACCCTTCGCAATGTGCTACACAATTACATTTTCTCTATAATTGAAACAAAAATTTATAATCTAGACATATCAACTAATACTAGGGGTCAAAAGAATATGAAAAATCGATTGAAGCGATCGAACCTAACCATATCGAAGTGAGTTATATCATTTTTTTCACTAAAATTATAGACTTTTATTTAAGTGTATAACCGCCTCGAATAATTGTGATAGTCTTTTTGATTTATACAAAAAAACTGAAGAAAAAAAAACAAATCGAGCCGAATAACCTTATATGTATATACATATATTTTATATACTTACAATATGTTAAATTTAATATATAAATATATTTTATTACATGTTTCAACTATAAATATAATCTAGGTCCTAGATACTATGATAGATACTCCATTAAATAATACGATAAAATCTATGCAAGTACTCCTATAAATGTTAAAGATCAAACAATACGGTAACAATGTTTTACATTCTTGACATCTTGGTGAAGAATTAAAGTACTTCTTCAAGATCATACTTGCAAAAGAAATATTTTAATAATAATATATTTTGAGGTGATACTTTAAAGTTAAAAAAAACAAAAATTAATCGAACCGTACCAATACTGATATGATTGGGATGATTTTTAACAAAAACAACTAATTGGGATGGTATAACTTTTTTTAAAATAACTGATTGAATCGTCCCATTGACACCCCTAACAAATACTTATGTATGTATGAAATTAATTTGACCCTCTGTCACGCCCTAAGCCTACACCCTGGACGTGGTCGACACTCGAGAACCATTTCTAATCCCCAAGCGAAACCTTGGTCTGGCTGACTACTTAGCGGAAGACTTACTCAAGCATAAAGAAGCTTTATAACAGAATTCAATCTCAAAATAAGACTCAACTCAAATGTCTAAAAGTACTCATTGCAATAATCATAATAATTTGCAAACATCTTTAATATAAAAAGGGAAAATACTGAGAGACTCCTCAACTCTAACTATCTATGAAGCCTATAACACTAGGATATATATCAGGACAAGACCCACGACAACTCAACAATAACTGGAAAATAAATGTTAAACCCTCCGGAAAGCAAAAAGGCTTACCAAAGCTATCAGAATCGCAAAGCGATCTCAACAAACACTTGTTGATGATCTTGAGCACCTGTATCTACATCATAAAAGATGCAGGTCAAATGACATCAGTACATTTAAATGTACGAGTATGTAATAGTCGAGGTGAAATAATTGAATGAAAGGACTGCAATAGGTATAACACAAACTCAACTGAATGTAAAGAATTAAAGGAATGAAACCATTTAAATTTACAAAATACTTTCTCATCTCTGAACTTTAACATAATAAGTGATATATAAAAATACACTTTAAATCTATTGGGTTATTCTCTAACCGACAACCATCACTATGAGCTAAGTGATGAAACAACGTCTTGTCCACGCTGTCAGAACTGTCATTATATCGTGTCGGGATATAGAACCTCTCAACTAAGTGGATCCACTAAGCTCTACCCGAAGGCACTAAGGAGTAATCTAAAAAGTATGATCTTGTTCCCATGTTGGCAAGACATGGTTTATGGGGAAGTGAGTTATCTGAACTCTCCCCCATATCGATGTTCAATACTACTCCCAATAATATATATATTCTTGCTCAAATGTATGAAAACATTACTTTTTCTCTGGTTTAAGATAATTGTTCAAACTATCCTCTTAAAAGAGGTAACTCCTCTAAAATGTCTCTGAAACTCATTGTTCATTTACAAAACAAGGTTTCTCTTTGCTTAATATAAAAATACATTTTGGGTTGAGATAATTACTCAAAAGGGGCTGCTATAAGAGGTAACTGCTCTATATTAATCTTTCTGAAAACTCTTTTAACTTTTCAAGAAAAAAAGTCTTCATGTAAAAATGAAACATTTGGGAAATACTTAGTTCTCTTATACTCTTTCTTAAACTGCTCTTTACTTCCTCAAAACTCAGTTTAAACAATAATGTTTTGTTTAAAAGATTCTCAATAAGAATTCACTGTATACTTAAAATAAGGTTCATGCTGAAAAATAGTCATGAACAATCAATTCAACAATCACAATACACAATGTATGACAATTCAATGATTAGAAATATGAATTCAATAATCAACAACTCAAGAATTCAAAACTCAATATCAACTCATCTCAAGAATACTAGAATCTAAGGATAGAACCCTAGATTACTCTTTTACTGATTTGAAAGTAGATGTAGGGCGTGAGGACGAACTAGTCCAATACTATGATAGCCTTACTTACCTTGAAGAATGAAGTTCTTTGGCGAAATCGAAAAAACTTGAAGAACGCTTGAACCCTAACTTTTTCATCTCTTGGGACCTTGATCTAATGTCTTGGAATGTTAATGAACGTAAAAGAATTGACTAACACTTTCTATTCCCTTAATTAGGTGTAGAATTGTCACGCCCCAAACTCAAGGGGCGCAACTGGCTCCTAATGCCAGAACTCAGGCCCGAGCCGATCCTACTGAACCATTTACTACTAGCGCATGGCAACCACACGCAATCAAGGAAACAAACAAGTATATCTCGGCTTAAAACTAACCATCGGCCGGCAAGGCCCCTGTCAACTGATCTATAAAAGAAATAGCTACTCCCAGGAGATCATATAAATAAATAGCCAACTAGCACATAAGTCCTGATTGGGCCATCGAGGCCACCATGATATCTATACCAAAACTAAAAGCAGGAATATATCAATACAATACATCAAACAACTCACAAGCTTTAGCAAAGCAACAACCTAGGCCAGTATGGCTATAACGTAGCTATACACCCCACACACTAATCTACAAGCCTCTAAGAGTAGTAAAGATTGGCGGGACAGGGCCTCAGCCTACCCATAAAAATATATACAACAAAAGCTAACAAACCTGCCAACTCTGGTAGCTCCGGAGGAAAGGGGCTTGCCAACCAGATAAAAGTCAATCTTGCTGCTGAGGAAGTCTACTTGTCATCTGTCGAGTCCTGCATACATGAATGTAGAGCCCCCAGGCAATGCGGCGTCAGTACAAAATAATGTACAGAGTATGAAAGGCTATAGACTAAATGAGTAAGTATCATAATATACCAAAAACAATCAGGTAAGGAAATCAAATTTAGATAAGCAGGCTAACCCACTACTGAATCTAAAAAAATATAATAATGATCAAACAACAACCTAACCAAGCCCCCATAAGCTCGGTAGGTACAAACAAAATACCACCTACCTAGGCCCCCATAAGCCTAGAATGTGCCAAATCAATCTACATGCCCATATCGGTAGCCCTTTGTCTTTGTAAGAAGTCACATAGCCCTTTTTGACAACGATATATCCCCGTAGGCAGCACATAGCCCTCTTAGGCAACATCACAGCTCTATGGGCTGCACATAGCCCTCTTTTACATCAACACAGCCCTGTAGGCAACACATAGCCCTCTTTGGCATCAAAATAGCCCCGTAGGCAACACATAACACTCTTTGGCATCAATATAGCCCCGTGGGCAACACATAGCCCTCTCTGGCGTCAAAATAGCCCTGTAGGCAACACATAACCCTCTTTGGCTTCAATATAACCCCGTGGGCAACACATAGCCCTCTTTGGCTTCAATATAACCCTGTGGGCAACACATAGCCCTCTTTGGCATCAAAATAGCCCCATAGGCAACACATAACCCTCTTTGGTATCAATATATCCCCGTGGGCAACACTTTGCCCTCTTTGGCAATAACATAGTCCTATTAGACAAGATCATAGTCCCCATAGGCAGTTCATAGCTCAACAACTAACTACAATAGCCCCAAGGGTGACAACAAACAATTGAATAGGCTAAAGGCGAGCAATTTAGCTATAAACAATATGTATGAATAATCTCCAAGTCGTTCCTAACTTAGGGTCTTTCTTAACAGATCGCGAGTCCCTAAAATGAGGGTTTATAACCACCCAATCATCCAACCACTCACAATTACATCTACAAGATCACCAACGTTAACTACCTCTAAGGAAACATGTCGAACGAAGGGAATAACCTTAACATACCTTTCCAATGAACGCTCGAAAGACCGTAGTTCCTTCACGAAAGTTGTTCCTTATGTCTTAAGCTTCGCAAACACTATATACACAGCTAGTACGCACTTATAAACAGTTCATAATTAATCTTATATCGGTAGATTTGCCATATTGCCCCAACTTGTCGAAACGTCCGTAGAAATTCATAAAAACAATCATAAAAGAGTCCCGAGATGATTACCTTAGTTAACCAAGTTTAAACCTTGAAGAAACACGAATAACTACAAATTATATCTTCAAAAACCAGCTCTAAACGCAGTTAATAGAAGGGAAAAATGATTGCCACGTGCAGGGATTACGTTTCTAGGCACGGGGGCAATGTTTAATGGTAGAAATCATCAAAACTAACCTTTATCATGCTAGAACTCCATAGGAACCCTCTCTTAAGCTTTCTCTCTGGTTTGGAACTGAAATGAAATGTTTTCATGGCTTAAAACGATAAATAAGCCGACATACCATATTTTTGACCCAACCCGGATCAGACCCGGATTCTACCCCGGCAGTCCCTAGTAAAACCCTCATAACTTTTTACTCTAATGTCGGTTTGATACGGGGTTTTGTGCATTGCAAACTAGGGCCTTCGATTTAATGGGTAATAGGCCTTATAACTCTTTATATATTGGGAGAAAACATCCAATACATTTGACCCAAATTTCAGAGAAATCTTTAAAAATGAACTTACGATAACTTTCGCCAACTTTTATTTTGCCACTTACTTAACTTCAAAACTTGAGATACAACCCTTGAACACTTAAAATATGACATACCACATCATTTTTAATTTATTACTCACCCTCTGTGTCTTTCCACGAAGATACGAGTTAATTTAGACGTTTTGAAAAGTCGAGGTGTTACAAGAATATCGTGGTTTTGACTTTAGAATAGAGGTTAAAACAACGTAGTTTAAGTACCAAATGCATAGGAGAAAAACCAAAATGACCCGAACTTTTAAAACTAAAAACGTGCCTCAAATAGGAGGTTTCACAGTCTATGAAACTCTTCATGGGCCATCTAGTCGGTCGTCGAGTTTCACCTACCCAACAATGCTTACTAAAACGGGGATAACTTTTTACTCCAAACTTGAAATGAGACAAAATTGATGGCTTTGGAAAGAGGACTCAAAGAACTTTAATTTGATACGTCATGGGCTACCTAATCATTTTGTGCTGAGATATATGATTGTTTGAAGTTGAGAAAACTTAAAAACTTATGGGTCCCTTTCACAGACGACTTCACGGACCGTCCAAGTGTTTGTGAACCTTCATGGGTTGGGTGTCGGGTAGTGGACCCCTTCACGACCCATGAACCTCTTCGTAAACGGGATTTCAATGCTTACCCTTCACCACGGTTCATTGTACAGTCTGTGACACACTGTACGGACCATACAACCTTCCATACTTGTGCACTTGTACTCAACAGAGCATTTTCTCTTTTAAATTCCAAGTTCCAATTTCCGAGATGTTGCGATATCTTCCCCTTGGGAACATTCACCCTCGAATGAAATTAAACTAAGTATAAAAGGGGTGGGAAAGTGTCTAACAACCCAACACAAAGCACAAAACATGAAAATAGCGTAAACTCAACATATCAACTTAAAGAGTACTTTACAAAGAGTTAGTACATTGGTCTGGAATTGATTCAGAGGAAAAGAGGTGAGGGTATCTCTTCTTCATATCCTCTTAGACTTCCCAAGTAGCTTTTTCAACAAATTGGTTCCTCTATAAGAGTTTGACTGATGCAACCTCTTTGGTTTCAACTCGCGAACGTGACGAGCAAGGATCTGAACTAGAATCTCCTCATAGGACAAACAATCATTTACTTTAATATTCTTAGTAGGCACAATAAGTTCAAGATCACCTAAGAACTTCTTTAGCAGGGAAATATGAAACACTGGATGCACTGCTGCTAACTCGGATGGTAGCTCCAGCTAATAAGATACATTACAAACCCTCTTGGATATCATGTAAGAACCAATGTATCGGGGGCTGAGCTCACCTTTCTCACCAAACCTCATAACACCCTTCATGGGTGAAACTTTCATATATACTCAATCATCAACCTCAAACTCCAAATCTCTTCTTTAAACATCAGTATAGGATTTCTGACGACTATGCACTATTTTCAACCTATATTGAATTGTCTTCACCTTCTCCATGGCTTGATGAACCAAATCTGGTCATATCAACTCAGCTCCGCCAATGTCAAACCAGCCAATATGAGATCTACACCTTCACCCATATAGAGCCTCATACGGAGCCATCTGAATGCTGGAATGGTAACTATTATTGTATGCAAACTCAATAAGAGGCAAGTCGTCATCCCAATTACCTTTGAAATCCAAAACACAAGCTCTCAACATGTCATCTAAGGCTGAATTATGCGCTCTACTTGACCATCGGTTTGAGGATGAAAAATGGTGCTAAGGTTCACCTTTGGACCCAAACCTTTCTGAAACAACTTCCAAAACTGTGTGGTAAGCTGAGCACATATATCTGAAATGATGGACAAGGGAACTCTATGCAATCGAATAGCTCACGAATGTACAAAATTGCATACTCTTCTGCTTTATTGGTAGTCTTTACTAGTAAAAAATGAGATGATTTTGTCATTCAATCCGGAATCACCCAAATGGAATCATGTTATCTGCAAGATCGTGGTAAACGAGTAATGAAATCCATATTAATGATCTCCCACTTCCATTTCGAAATAGGTATATTCTGAGTTACACCACATGCCCTTTGATTCTTAGCCTTGATGTCACGCCCTGAGCATACACCATGGGTGGGACTGCACTCGAGAATCATTGCTAGCCCCAAGCGAACCCTTGGCCTGGCTTAACTCTTAGAGGAAGACTTAAATAACAAGAAACAGTCTCAAAAGATAAACTCATGCAATAACTTAGAATGTCTTAAAAGAAACACTCAACTAGCCAATATGGCAACTTAAGTCTTAACATAAGCAACTGAAAATGAAAAGACTAATGAACTATAACTATTCGTCTATGAAGCCTCTGAAACTATGAGGGATGTTGGGACAATACCCCGATCATCCTAACAACTGACATACTAAAAAAATATAAAAGGGATCCTCCGGAAAGCAATGAGGCTCACCAACTGACTCTGAGTGCTCAACTGGATCAACAAAGCGCTGGATGCTAATCCTGGTTACCTGTATCTGCATCATAAAATGATGCAGACCAAATGACATCAGTACATTGAATGTATGAGTATGTGAGGGGAAAACAAAACATGACATAAGCTTGAACTGAATTCTGAAAGAAACACTTACCTAAGCTTTACTCAACTCATGGATACTCATCTTAATGCAGAAATAAACAACAGTAAAGATGCAATTTATATAAAGCATTTAAACAGTAAGTAACAACTAAATGTATTGGAGAAATACAATAACAACTCAATTTATATATATAATAAAGTAATATAATTTTGTGGGAGTTTCTCTAACCGACAATCATCACTATGAGCTATGTGATGATACAACGTCTCGCCCATGCTGCCAGAACTGTCCTATAATTTGCTGGGATATAGAACGCCTCAACTAAGTGTATCCACTAGTCTATGCTAGAAAGCATTAAGGAATCATCTAAAAAGTATGACCCTTTCTACCCACGTTGGCTACATGGTTTATGGATATTTGATTTATTATGAACTCGTCCCCATATCGGTGCTCAATACTACTCCCAAAATATACTCAGCTCATATGTTTAAAAATATAACTCTTTATCTGTGGTTTGAGGTTATTACTCAAAAAACTTATCTCTTAAAAGAGATGGACCTCAAAACTACTCATGAAAACTCATTTGGAAATCGATGTTTCCTCTTATCTTAAATGTAAAAACATTTGGTCTTTGGGAGTACTTAGTCCCCATACTTTATTTTAAAGAAATGAACTCGGCTCTACTCTTCCTCAAACTCAATGTTGAAGTCTTTGAAACAAGTTTAAAATGATTATAAAAGACTTTTGAAAGACTCAAAGAACTCTATTGACTTGACTCTTAGCTCTACCTTGAATTTGAATTATGGATTCAAAGGTTATGATCTCATGTTATAGATGATCTCTCGATGTTTACACGTAACTTGGAGTGTAGAAACAACTAGAAAACATAAGCACGATTCGAGGAAACTCAAACGGAAAGAAGTGGGAAAAGGTAGAGGACCTGGCGTCCCTGGAGTACTGAGTGGCGCCGGGCGCTAGAACTCATCGTACAAAACTTGGGTTGGGGGGATCTAAGTGGCGCGGCGCCCCATAGCCCAACCTACAGATCCTAATGTGGGGCACTCTAAGTGGTGCGGCACCCCACCCCATGTCCCCAGAATTTTGATAATTTTTCTTGTTCATTTTTCAGCCATAAACCATCTAAATTTGATTGGTTTCTTCCCCAAACACTTAGATTCTAATACCCAACCAAGGTATACAAGAATCTACTAAAAACAACCTTAAATCTAATCAAATCACCTCAAAAACTCCTCCAAAACTCAATCAAGATTCAAACGAAACTTCAACTAAAATCATCAAGAACTCATAAACTCTTCTTTCAAGAACATAAATACGCTAAATTAAATCATGATTGGCGTGTGGGTGAACGAACCCAACGATATGTGATCTCACATACCTCGTAGGGATTAACCTTTGGTGAAATCCGCAGTCAATAATCAAGAACGACGAACTTTGGCTCTTTCTCCTCAATTTAATCAATAAAAATGAATTAACTCAATTGGGTGGTGAAAATACCAAAATACCCCTCTTAAATCTGGGTAAATTTCCTTAACTGGGTAACCCGACTTCAAACGAGCATATCTCTCTCATACGAGCTCAAAAATTAGCTAACTCGGTGGCATTGGAAAGATAATTCAAAAACCTTTCATTTGATATCTTATAGCCCATATAACTCATTCTGTACTAAGAGTTATGATCGTTTGAAGTTTACCCAAATTTCATACTTAGCAAATCTTGCCAATATTTCCAAATTTAGTCTTTCCAAAAATGGCTTCTCTCTAATTCTAGTTCTTTCATATAGCGGGGTGTTACAATATCTCCTTCTTGAGAACATTCGTCCTCGAATGAGATTAATCATAGTAGGCTAAAGGGTGTAACATCTAACATTCAGCTCTAACACCTAACAAGCAAAATATAAATACAAAAAGTCAACTTAAAACAAATGCAAAGAAAAGGATTAGTACCTTAATTTGGATTTTCTCTGGACTCAAAGAGATGTGGGTATCTCTTCTTCATGTCCTCCTCAGCTTCCCAAGTAGCTTCCTCAACAAACTGATGCTACTTCCTTGGTCCTCAACTTGCGAACTTGGTGATCTAAATTCTGAATAGGAATCTCCCCATAAAACAAGCTATCCTTAATACCAATATCTTCAGTAGGTATGATAAGTGAAGGATCACCCACACACTTCTTCAACATAGAAATATGAAATATCGGATGGACCGTTGCTAACTCTTGCGGTAGCTCTAACTCATAGGCTACATTACCAATCCTTTTGGATATTCTGTACGGACCAATATACCGGGGACTAAGCTTCACCTTCTTACCAAATCTCATAACACCCTTCACAGGTGAAACCTTCAAATATACCCAATCATCTACTTCAAACTCTAAGTCCCTTCTCCTAACATCATTGTAGGATTTTTGACGACTCTGCGTTGTTTTCAACCTCTCTTGAATAACTCTCACCTTCTCCATAGCTTGATGAACTAAGTCTGGTCCTATCAACCCAGCTTCACCAACCTCAAACCATCCAATAGGAGATCTGCATCGCCACCCATAAAGAGCCTCCTAAGGAGCCATCTGGGTGCTAGAGTGGTAACTATTGTTATAGGAAAACTCAATGAGAGGTAGGTGGTCATCCCAATTACCTTTGAAATCAATCACTCAAGTCCTCAAAATATCTTCTAAGGTCTGAATGGTGCACTCTGCTTGACCATCGGTCTGAGGATGAAAAGCAGTACTTAAATTCACTGTCAAACCTAAACCTTTCTGGAATGACTTCCAAAACAATGCAGTAAATTATGCACCTCTATCTGAAATAATGGACACCAAAACTCCATGAAGTCTTACTACCTCTTGAATATATAACTTGGCATAATCCTCTGCTGAATGAGTATTCTTTACCGGTAAGAAATGGGTTGATTTAGTCATTCAATCTACAATCACCCAAATCGAATCATGCTGTCTGCGAGACCGTGGTAAACCTATGATGAAATCCATATTGATCATCTCCTACTTCCATTATGAAAGCTCTATATTCTGAGCCATACCACTAGGCCTTTGGTGCTCTACTTTAACTTGTTGGCAGTTCAGACACTTAGCAACAAACTCTGCAATGCCCTTTTTCATACTACTCTACCAATAAACCTCTCTCAAACCACGATACATCTTTGTGGAACCTGGATGGATAGAATATATGGAGTTATGAGCTTCCTCCATGATCCTCTCTTGGAGTTCATCCACCCTTGGTACACACAACCTACCTTGATACCTCAATATACCATCTCCCTCTTGTTCAAAAGCCATTACTTTTTTGCTTATGAACATTTGCCTTTAATTCAAGCAAAATATGATCTTGGTCTTATTTCTCTTTCACTTCTAACACTAATGATGATTCAGCCCCATTCATCACCACTACTCATCCTTCGGTGGAATCCATTAGTTGAACTCCTAATCATGCAAGTCTATCCACATATTTTGCTAATTCTCTCTTTTCTTCTTCAACATGGGCGGTACTACCCATAGACAACCTACTCAAGGTATCAGCAACACCATTAGCCTTACCTGGGTGATAGAGAATGCTTATGTCATAATCTTTGAGTAACTCTAACCACCTTATCTGTCTGAGATTAAGCTCTTTCTGACTAAACACATATTGAAGGCTCTTGTGATCGGTAAACATATCTACTTGAACACCATAAAGATAATGATGCCAGATCTTTAAAGCAAATAATACGATAGCTAACTCTAGATCATGGGTTGGGTAATTTTTCTCATGAACCTTAAGCTGTCTGGAGGCATAAGCTATAACTTTACCATTCTACATTAACACACAACTCAATCCAACTTTGGATGCATCACAATACACAACAAATCCTTGTGTACCTTCTGGTAAGGTCAATACTGGGTAGTAGTCAACCTAGTTTTCAATTCCTGAAAGCTTTTCTCACAAGCTTCACAATATTGAAACTTCACTATTTTCTAAGTCAACTTAGTCAATGGGGATGAAATAGATGAGAACCCCTTGACGAACCTTCTATAATATCCAGCCAACCCCAAGAATCTCCAAATATCAGTTAGAGATATGGGTCTAGGCCAATTCTGCACTGCCTCTATTTTCTGAGTATCAACTCTAATTCCATCACCAGAAACAATCTGGCCTAAGAATGCCACAGACTCAAGCCAGAACTCACACTTAGACAAATTAGCATACAACTCTCTATCCTTTAGAGTTTGGAGAACTACTCTGAGATGACTAGCATGATCTTCCTCATTCCTTGAATATATTAGAATGTCATCGATGAATACAATAACAAACATATTTAAATAAGGCTTGAATACTCTATTCATAAGGTCCATGAATGCTGCAGGAGCATTGGTCAAACCGAAAGACATAACTAGGAACTCATAATGACCATAGCGAGTCCTAAAAGTTGTCTTAGGGATATCACATTCCCTTACTCTTAACTGATGGTAGCTAGATCTGAGGTCTATCTTAGAAAAACAAGTAGCACCCTGAAGTTGATTGAAGAGATCATCAATTCTCGGAAGAGGATACTTATCCTTGATAGTAGCCTTGTTCAACTGATGATAATCTATACACATTCTAAGAGAACCGTCCTTCTTTCTCACAAATAAGACCGGAGCACCCCAAGGTGAGACACTTGGTCGAATAAAACCTTTCTCAAGGAGATCTTTCAATTGGTATTTTAACTCTTTTAACTATGCTGGTGCCATCCTATATGGCGAAATAGATATAGGACGAGTATCGAGAAGAATATCTATACCGAAATCTTTCTCTCTAAGGAAAGACTCCGGGAAGATCATCCAGAAAGACTTTTGGAAACTCTTTCACTACTGGAACTGACTGAATATGAGGTATCTCAACACTAGAGTCATTAACTCGGACTAAGTGATAAACACACCCTTTAGAAACTAACTTTCTCGCCTTAAGGTACGAAATAAAACGACCCTTAGGCACTGCTGAACTTCTCTTCCACTCTATAACTGGCTCATTAGGAAACTGGAACTTAACAACTCGAGTTCTACAATCGACTGAGGCATAACATGCATGAAGTCAGTCCATACCTAGAATGACATCAAAGTCTACTATGTCTAACTCAACTAAATCAACCATGGAGCTCTTGTGATTGACGAAAAATGGTACAATCATGATAGACTCTCTTAGCTAGAATAGACTCACCAACAGGTGTAGAAACACTGAAGGGCTAAAAAAGATTCTCAAGAAGAACATCAAAATTCATCGCAACATAAGGAGTCACAAAAGATAGGCTCGCTCCTGGATCTAGCATATCGTAAACATCAAAAGTAAATACTTTGATCATACCAGTGACAACATCTGTAGAATTATCTTGCTCTTGGCGAATAGTGATAGAATAAAGGCAGATCGCTCCTCCGCCTGTCCCTGAAGTAGCTCCTCTAGGTGCAACTCTATATGGTGGAGCAACCGAAGAAGATTGGGCTTTATTGTCCATATTTCCATTTCCCTGTCTATTCTTAGGACACTCTTTCATGAAGTGACCCTCTTGACCACACTTGAAACAACCGGTGGAGCCATCGCGACACGTTCCTGGGTGGTTCCTACCACACTTAGCACATGTGGGAGCCCAATTACCTCCTTGTGCCACACTACCTTGAGACTGTGCAAGCTTAGCTCTGAAATTCTGTGAATTTTAATTGTTGAAGTCACCTTTGTTCCTTAGTGCAGGTGAACTAACAGATGATGGATCAGGTCCCTTTTGCTTATATTGGAAAGATGACCGGTTCGCATTACTCTTTTGCTGCCCGGACTCATTCCTTGACATCTTAGCCTTCTTGTTTCTAAACTCTTCTCTATCCTTCAGCTTATCCTCCTCAACCTACTGCACATGAATCATTAACCTCGCTATGTCCATGTCCCCTATCAACATAGCTTCTTTGACTTCTTTGCTTGACAAACGAGACAACCCAGCAACAAACAAACTCATCCTGCTCCTCATTTCAGCAACCATCTCAGGAGAATAACGGGAAAGTTGGGTGAACTTCACACTGTACTCATGAGAACTTATCGATTCCTGCTTAAGAGTGAGGAATTCTCGTACCTTGGCTTTCCTTAGTTCCCGGGGAAAGAAACGCCCCAAGAAATCACTCTCGAACACAACCCAACTTAAATTCGGTGCACCCTCAATTCCACCCTTCTTCCATTGGTCAAACCAGATTCTAGCACCACTCTTCAGTTGATATGCAACTAGTTCCACTCGCTCAGCATCATCAACATGCATAACCTCAAACACTTTCTGTAGTTCCTCTACAAAGTTTTCTGAATCCTCAGTGACACTTGAACCAGCCACTTCCTGTCGATTCTCTCTTTGTCCAACTTGATTGGTCACAACTTGACTCAGCATTCAGATAGCTTCCCAAAATTCAGCGTTAGTGACCTCGCCTTGGGGTTGCACTTTTGGTGCATTAGGTACCCCTTGTTCCTCAACATTTCTCCTAGCAGGACGACCTCAGACAGCTCTTCGTGGAGGCATGATCTGAAAGATACGCGCAAGCATGAGTTAGAAGGAAACTTTATAGAGATTAACTCTATCGCATGAAATGAATATGACCTAAATGTCGCAGCCTCCTAATTATAGATGTGGCATGCTTCACACCGATAACTAGGACTCTACAGACACGACTTCATGGACTCCCTAGGACTCTTGAACTCTGTGCTCTAATATCAAGTTTGTCATGTCTCGAGCCTACACCCTGGGCGAGACTGGCACTCGAGAACCAAGCAAACCCTTGGTATGGCTTAACTCTTAGCAGAATACTTAAATAACAAGAAATAGTCTCAAATGATAAACTCAAGCAATAACTTAGAATGTCTTAAAAGAAATATTTAACTAGCCAAAATAGCAACCCAAGTCTTAAAATAAACAACTGAAAAATGAAGACTTATGAACTATAACTATCCGTCTATGAAGCCTCTAAAACTATGAGGGATGTCGGGACAAGACCCCCGATCATCCTAACAACTAAAATACTAAAACAATATAAAAAGGGATCCTCTGGAAAGCAAGGAGGCTCACCAACTAACTCTGAGTGCTCAACTGGATCAACGAAGCGCTGAATGCTAAACCTGGATACCTGTATCTGCATCATTATGATGTAGGCCAAATGGCATCAGTACAATGAATGTACGAGTATGCGAGGGGAACTAAACATGACATAAACGTGAACTGAATTCTGAAAGAAACACTTACCTCAACTTTACTCAACTCATGGATACTCAACTCAATGTAGAAATAAACAACAGTAAAAATGCAGTTTATATAAACCATTTAAATAGTAACTAACAACTCAATGTATTGGAGAAATACAATAACAACTCTAATTCTGTGGGAGTTTCTCTAGCCAACAACCATCACTATGAGCTATGTGATGATAAGACGTCTCGCCCACGCTGCCAGAACTGTCCTATCACTTTCCGGGATATAGAATGCCTCAACTAAGTGTATCCACTAGTCTATGCTAGAAAGCATTAATGAATCATCTAAAAAGTATGACCCTTTTTACCCACGTTGGTTACATGGTTTATGGAGACTTAAGTTATTATGAACTCGTCCCCATATCGGTGCTCAATACTACTCCCAAAATATACTCAGCTTATATGTGTAAAAACATAACTCTTTATCTATGGTTTGAGGTTATTACTCAAAAAACTTATCTCTTAAAAGAGATGGAACTCAAAACTTCTCATGAAAACTCATTGGGAAATCGGTGTTTCCTCTTATCTTAAATGTAAAAACATTTGGTCTTTGGGAGTACTTAGTCCCCATACTTTATTTTAAAGAAATGAACTCGGCTCTAATCTTCCTCAAACTCAATGCTTAAGTTTCAATCCCCATACTTTATTTTAAAGAAATGAACTCGGCTCTAATCTTCCCTAAACTCAATGCTTAAGTCTTTGAAACAAGTTTAAAATGATTGTAAAAGACTTTTGAAAGACTCTAAGAACTCTCTTGACTTGACTCTTAGCTCTACCTTGAATTTGAATTATGGATTCAAGGTTATGATCTCATGTTATAGATGATCTCTCAATGTTTACACGTATCTTAGAGTGTAGAAAACAACTAGAAAACATAGGTACGATTTGAGGAAACTCAAATGGAAAGAAGTGGGAAAAGGTAGAGGACTTGGCGACCCTAGTGTACTGAGTGGCGCCGAGCGCCAGACCTCATCCTACAAAACTTGGGTTGGGGCGCTCTAAGTGGCATGATGCCCCAGAGTCCAACCTATAGATCCTAATGTGGGGCGCTCTAAGTGGCGCGACGCCCCACCCCTTGTCTCCAGAATTTTGACGATTTTTCTTCTTCGTTTTTCAGCCCTAAACCATCTAAATTCGATTGGTTTCTTCCCTAAACACTTAAATTCGTATACCCAACTAAAGTATACAAGAATCTACTAAAAAACAACTTTAAATCTCATCAAATCACCACAAGAACTCCTCTAAAACTCAACACTCAAGATTCAAACGAAACTTCAACAAAACTCATCAAGAACTCATAAACTCTTCTTTCAAGAACATAAATACGATGAATTAAATCATAATTGGCGCGTGGGTGAACAAACCCAACGCTATGTGATCTCACATACCTCATAGGGATTAACTCTTGGTGAAATCCACAAGCAATACTCAAGAACGACGAACTTTGGCTCTTTCTCCTCTTTTCTCTTCTCTCAAAGTCCTAGCGTAATTTTGTAAAGCGTAAACTGAACCAAATTAGTTTAGATCCCAATTTAATCATAAAAATGAATCAACTCAATTGGGTGTTAAAAAACCAAAATACCCCTCTTAAATTTGGGTAACTTTCCTTAACTGGACAGTCCGACTTCAAACGGGCAAATTTCCCTCATACGAGCTTAAAAATTTGCAAACTTGGTGGCGTTGGAAAGAAAATTCAAAGTCCTTTCATTTGATATCTTGTTGCGCACCTAACTCATTCTGTACTAAGAGTTATGGTTGTTTGAAGTCGACCTAAAACTCATACTTAGAAAATTTTGCCAATATTTCCAAATTTAATCTTTCCAAAAATGGCTTCTTTCTAATTCTAGTTCTTTCAAATAGCGGGGTGTTATACTTGACTTGTTGACAATTTGGGCACTTAGCAACAACATTAGCCTTACCTAGATGGTATAAAATACTTATATCATAATCTTTAAGTAGTTATAGACATTTTCTTTGTCGAAGGTTTAGCTCCTTCTGACTGAAAAAATAATGGAGACTCTTGTGGTCAGTGAACACATCCACGTGAATGATATAAAGATAGTGACATAATTTATTGAAAGCAAAAGTTATTGCTGCAACTCGAGATCATGAGTATGATAGTTCTTCTCGTGAATCTTAAGTTGTCTAGAGGCATAGGCTATAACATTACCATTCTGCATCAATACACAACCAAGTTCAACTCTGGATGCATCATAATAAACAACAAACCCTTTGTACCCTCTGGTAGGGTTAATAGTGGAAGATCGAGTTTTCAATTCCTGAAATCTTTTCTCACAAGCATCAGACCATTGAAACTTAGTTGTTTTCTGAGTCAACTTAGTCAACAAGGACGAAATAGATGAAAACCCCTCAAAAAACCTTATTTAGTAACCAACCAATCCCAAGAAACTCCTTATATCAGTTGGGGAGGTGGGTCTGGGCCAATTCTGCACTGCTTCAATCTTCTGAGTGTCAACTCGAATTCCTCTGCCAGACATAATGTGGCCTAAGAATGCCACAAATTCAAGGCAGAACTTACACTTAGAAAACTTGACATATAGCTCTTTGATCCTTTAGAGTTAGGAGGACTATTATGAGATGACTAACATGGGCCTCCTCATTCTCCGAATATATCAATATGTCATCAATAAATATGATAACAAACATGTCGAGATACTACTTAAATACTCTGTTTATAAGATGCATGAATACCGCAAGAGCATTAGTCAAACCAAAGGACATAACAAGGAACTCATAATGACCATAACGAGTCCTGAATGTTGTCTTCGGGTTGTCACTTTCTCTCACTTTCAACTGCTGATAGCCAGATAGAAGGTCTATCTTAGGAGAACAAGTGGCAACCCTGAAGTTGGTTGAAAAGGTCATTAATTCTCGGAAGGGGATACGTATTATTTATGGCGACCTTGTTCAACTGACGGTAATCGATACACATCCTAACATAACCATCTTTCTTTCTCACGAATAAGACTGGAGCTCCCCAAGGTGAGACACTTGGTTGGATGAAACCCTTATCAAGAAGATCTCTCAACTTCTCTTTTAACTCAGCTGGAGCCATTGTATATGGCGGAATAGAAATGGTTTAAGTATCGGGAAAAATATTTATGCTGAAGTCTATTTCTCTCTTAGGAGGGACTCCGGGAAGATCGTCCGGAAAGACCTCTGGAAACTCACTGGAACTGACGGAGTAGGCATTGTCTCAACACTAGAGTCATTAACTCGGACTAAGTGATAGATGCACCCCTTAGAAACTAACTTTATGGCCTTAAGGTATAAAATAAAACGACCTTTAGGCACTGCTAAACTACTTCTCCACTCTAAAACTTGCTCATTAGGAAACATAAACTTGAATACTCAAGTTCTACAATCAACTGAGGCATAACAAGCCTGAAGCCGGTCTGTACGTAGAATATTATCAAAGTTCACCATATCTAGCTCAATTAAGTCAGCCATGATGTCCTTGTGATTGACAGAGATGGTACAATCATGATAGACTCTTTTTGTTAGGATAGACTCACCAACAAGTGTGGAAACACTGAAGGGCTCAAGAAATTGTTTGGGGGAAATGCCGAACCTAATGGCTACAAAAGGAGTCATAAAAGACAAACTTGCACTTGGATCAAGTACGACATAAACATCAAAAGTAAAGACTTTAAGCATACCAGTAACAACATCTGGTGAGTTCTCCTGATCCTAACGACTAGTTATAGCTTACTGACGGTTTGTACGTCCGTCTATTCCTGAAGTAACTCCTCTCTAGGTATTTCTATCTGCTGGAGCTGCTGAAGAAGATTGGGATCTATTTCCCCCCATTACCCTGTTCTTAGGGCATTCTCTCATAAAATAACCCGTCTGACCATAATTGAAACAACTATTGGAGCCATCATGACATTCTCCTGGGTGGGTCCTACCACACTTAGCACAATATTGGATCCGAAACCCTTGTGCCACACTACCTTGAGACTGAGAACCCTAAGATCTAAAATTCGGAGAACTCTGATTCCTGTAATTATTCTCGTTTCTTGGTGCAGGTGCACTAGCTGAAGATGAAGCAGACCCAGATGACCTCTACTGAAAAGATGACCACTCCCTATTCCTGGTCTTTTGTTGGCCAGCCTTATTACTTGTTGTCTTGGCCCTCTTGTTGCGAACTCTTCTCTATCACATAACTTATCCGCCTCAACTTGATGCACATGAATCATGAGTCTAGCTATTACCATGTCCCCTATCAACATAGCTGTCTTACCTTCCTTATTGGATAGGCGGGATAGCCCGTACACGAACAAACTCATCCTACTCCTCATATCCGCCACTATCTCTGGTGCATAGCAGGATAGCTGAGTAAACTTGAGACTGTACTCCTGCACAATCATCGCTTCCTGTTTTAGATTCAGGAACTCTCTCACACTTTAATAGAATTGAACTCTATCGCAAGAACATGAGTATGAAGAAAGTGAAATGTTCCTAAATGCCAAAGCCTCCTAATTATAGATGTGGCGCACTTCACACTAATAAGAAGGACTCTATAGACATCACTTGATATACACCCTAGGACTCTTGAAATCTATGTTCTGATACCAAGTTTGTAGCGTCCTAAGCCTACACTTTGGACGTGACCGACACTCGAGAACCATTTTTGATCCCCAAGTGAACCCTTGGCCTTGGTAACTAATTAGCGAAAGACTTACTCAAGCATAAAGAAGCTTTATAACATAATATGATCTCAAAATAAGACTTAACTCGAATGTCTGAAAGTACTCACTGCAATAATCATAATAGTTTGCAAACATCTTTAATATAAAAAGGGAAAATACTAAGAGACTCTTTAACTCTAAGTATCTATAAAGCCTCTAATACTAGGATAGATGTCGGGACAAGACCCACGACAACTCAACAATAACTGGAAAATAAATGTGAAACCCTTTGGAAAGTAATGAGGCTCACCAAAGCTATCTGAAAAGCAAAGTGATCTCAACAAAACGCATGTTGATGATATTGAACACATGTATCTGCATAATAAAAGATGCAGGTCGAATGACATAGTATATTAGAATATATGAGTATGTAATATAGTCGAGGTGAAATAACTAAATGAAAGGATTACAATAGGTATAACATAAACTCAATTGAATATAAAGAATTAAAAGAATGAAACCATTTAACTTTACAAAATACTTTCTCATGTCTGAATTTTAACATAATAAGTGATATATAAAAATACACTTAACTCTATTGAGAGATTCTCTAACCGACAACTATCACTATGAGCTAAGTGATGATACAACGTCTTGTCCACGTTGCCAGAACTGCCATATATCGTGCCGGGATATAGAACCTCTCAACTAAGTGGACCCACTAAGCTTTGCCCGAAGGAACTAAGGAGTCATCTAAAAAGTATGATCATGTACCCATGTTGGCAAGACACGGTTTATGGGGCTGTGAGTTATCTGAACTCTCCCCCATATCAGTGCTCAATACTACTCCCAATACTATATATACTCTTGCTCAAAGGTATGAAAACATTACTTTTCTCTGGTTTGAGATAATTGCTCAAACTATCCTCTTAATAGAGGTAACAACTCTAAAATGTCTCTGAAACACATTGTTTATTTAGAAAATAAGGTTTCTTTTTGCTTAATGTAAAAATACATTATGGGTTGAGATAATTACTCAAAAAGGGTCTCTTTAAGAGGTAACTGCTCTGTATTAATCTTTCTGGAAACTCTTTTAACTTTTCTCTAAAAAATCTACTTTTTTCTTTATGTAAAAATGAAACATTTGGGAAATACTTAGTTCTCTTATACTCTTTCTTAAACTGCTCTTTAGTTTCTCAAAACTCAATTTAAACAATAATGTTTTGTTTAAAAGATTCTCAATAAGAATTTATTGAGTACTTAAAATAAGGTTGATGCTGAACAATAGTCATGCACAATCAACTCAATAATCACAATAAATGATGTATGACAATTCAATGATTAGAAGTAGGAATTCAATAATCAACAACTCAAGAATTCAGAACTCAATATCAATTCATCTCAAGAATACTAGAATCTAAGGATAGAACCCTAGATTACTCTTTTACTAATTTGAAAGTAGATGTAGGGCATGAGGATGAACTAGTCCAACACTATGATAGCCTTACATACCTGAAAGAACGAAGTTGTTTGGCGAAATCGAAGAAACTTGAAGAAGGATTGAACCCTAGCTTTTCTCCTCTTGGAACCTTGCTCTAATGTCTTGAAGTGTTAATGAATGTAAAAGAATTGACTCACACTTTCTAAGCCCTTAATTAGGTGTGAAATATCGTGGTTTAGGCTTAGAATAGAGGTTAAAACGACATAGTTTAAGTACCAAATGCATAGGAGAAAGACCAAAACGACCCTGACTTTTAAAACAGAAAATGTGCCTCAAACGGGAGGTTTCACGGACCGTATGAAGCTTCATGGTCTGTGAAACTCTTCATGGGCCGTCTAGTCAGTCGCCAAGTTTCACCTGCATGATAGTGTTTCACTAAAACGGGCATAACGTTTTACTTTAAACTTGAAATGAGGCAAACTTGGTGCTTTGGAAAAATGACTCAAAGAACGTTAATTTGATAGTTCATGGGCCACCTAATTCATTTTTGCTGAGAGATATGATCGTTTGAAGTTGAGCAAAACTTAAAAACTGATGGGTCCCTTTCACGGACGACTTCACGGTCTATGTGTAGCTTCACGGACCGTTGAAATGTCCGTGAACCTTCATGGGTGTTGGGGTTCAACTTCACGGGTTGGGTGATGGGTCGTGGACCCCTTCATGGTCCGTGAACTCTTCGTAAAGGGGATTACAATGTTTACCCTTCACCACTGTTTGTTGTACGATCCGTGGCACCATGTACGAACCGTACAACCTACCGTACTTGTGCACTTGTACTCAACTGAAGCCTTATCTCTTTTACATTCCAAGTTCCAATTTTTGAGGTGTTACACCCTCCAACAATCATGTATGTATATTTTATCCATATAAATATGTGAGTTTTATTTGCGACTTACATGGTTTTTGAATGGTTGTCATGTTGATCATCTTTCTCTGTATAAATAATATTTTTTTCTTTATCACCTGTAATATTATTTGAACACAAGTGTAAAATTTTATTTTGATTATGATCAATGATAAGTAGTAAACATATTAAATATACTCCAATATTAATTGTGCGTCATTTCTTAAATTGCAGATGTCAAATTTAACATAGTTTAAGCGCCTCCCAAAGTGTATATGCAATTTTCCGTCATCTAGAACATAGTGAAATCATTAATAAAATCTATTAGTTTCTCCAATTTTCAATTTACCATATTCAGGTACTAAATACCTATTATGCTCTAGTATTAATTTTTACCTATAGAATTAATAAATATGTATAGTACTGTAGAATGCATTGATGCATTATTCATTTGTATGACGAAATTTATATTTCCACAAGAGAGTGTAGTTGGTCAGAAGAAATAATGTGAATATGTTGAATGTTTATTGAGTAAAGGAAATTTACTTGTTAATATTAATATTAGGAGGATAATAAACATGAAAAGTTAACTATAACTTTCTTTATTCGACACTATATTAATTTTTTCCCACTTTGATCTTATTTGCCATTATCGAATGTTGCTCTGCACTTTGTGATTCAACTTTTCTAGTCCTTCTACTTTGTAGGTTAATTATCGATTTCGTCATTTTCATCTTTTGAATCTTATGTTTCTCAGACCTTTGAGTTTTAACATTCTTTGCCCTCTGATTATCAACTGATAATTGATTTTTAATTTCATGTATCTCCGCGACTATCAAATGATTAAATTTGCCTTCGAAAAGTTACAATCAATCTTCATAAGGATACTGATTTTTTTTCCTTTACTCATACCATCATCTTGTGGTAATAGGCAGATTCTTCTTTCTGTGGAGTAAAAAAATAAATATATATTAGTATTAATATTCATTAAACATAGGGTAAAGTTCTGTATACTGATTTTTGATTTATGTAATATGTGAGTTACCTTTTTAGATGTCGAGTGAACATACTCTTTTACGTCACAACAAAAAAAAGTAATGCGCCGCATCAAACAATGTAATACTTACATGTTGTTCCTTAGCAGTGACACCAATCTTTAACCTATATCTAAAACACATTTCATGATATAATAAGTAACCTTTCATTTGTCTAGTCTCTTGTAAATACATTTTTTGAGACTTGTTTATGTAGTTTACCTCTCCTCATAATCAATATCCTCACTCGTACAATAGGCACAACTTGCAGTACTCTTTACAACAGTTATTTACTTATAATATTTCTCGCAAACAGGATACCACGGGTCATGGCTATTGTTAATAGCAGAAACCTTAACATTAAACTTATAGTACATGTTCTATATGTAAAGTAGCGAAATCAATTTATTACATTATAAATATTTAAATTAATTTTCAAGATTATATATATATATATATATATAGGGATAAGGTACAAGTACCCCTAGACTATGATCGAAATGTCAGAAATACGCCTTAACTAAACTAAGGTCCTATTACCCCATGAACCCATTTTTTAAAATAATTTTGTACACCTTTTTTGCTTATGTGACATCCAAACCTCTCTCACGCGTCATAACTATGTGGAGTCACGAGGTGTGCCACGTAGCCAAAGGTGTACAAAATTAAAAAAAAAATGAGTTGGAGGGGGTAATAGGACCTTACTTTAGTTAAGATGTGTCTCTGAGATTACGGTCATAGTCTAGGGGGGTACTTGTGCCTTTATCCCTGCATATATATATATATATATATATATATATATATATATAGAGAGAGAGAGAGAGAGAGAGTGTAGCGACCCTTCCGAAATAATATAAGCCAATAACTCACGAGATTTTTATGCATATATTGTCCTCACACTAGTAAAAATGACATATAAAAAGAATATTACCAACTTCCGAGTACCCAAACTAGGTCGTTCATGCTTCACACAATCATTCAACATTAGTGGTAAATTTAATATATTACAAGACTTGAGTTTACACACCCCAAAAGAACAAAACATATAGACATACTTATTTTACAACCCATGGTGACATGATCAAATTAGTCCTCAAAATTTCATGTAAATATACAACACATAGATCATGTACAAGTCCCAAGGTTTATACAAAATATAGATGCCTTTATGGAAATGTAATCTTCCTTAAAGCTCTCAAAATCTCCATCTCCAATGGCCCGCTTCATGCCTCCTCTCGATCATTCCCTATGATAGAAACAACTATCGCTAAGCATATAGCTTAGTGGTGTAAAAACTATAGGTTCGGAGCCATCTGATTCACCAAGTTAACTTTCTCAAGTCAAGGGCAGCACCATTGAAACATAATAATTAAATCAAGTAAACGATATAATAAGAGTATCAAGTTCAATATTTAAAGATCCAAATGTCAAGAACGCTCATAGCACCATTTTCCAAGAGATTCAATAACAAGGCTCGCCCAATATATACATCATGTCGTCACACCAAGCACAAGCAAGTATCAAGAAGGGCCGACGCCTTGTACCAAGAAGGGTCAAAGCCCAATAATCAAGAGAACCAAGAACCATATTAAAAATGGCTTTCTAGTTCGTACTTAAAATGGACAACTTCCATTCTTAAGACGGACTAAAAATCCAGAGTCAAGATGGCAAATGATCCAAATCAAGAGGCATGCCAATAGTGACAAATTCACAGCCACAAGAAGGACAAGGTCCCAACAAGAGTGCCAAGTGATCAAACAATCCGTACAAGTGGGCGAGTTACACAAGCGTCTTTAACGTCTTAAA